>JAAGNO010011776.1:33005-84466 GCA_033439905.1 Ceryle rudis
CTAATAGAAGGAAATGGAATTCCATGCTGTTATGGAATTGTTAAAATAATGAAAATCCACTATGCAATCATTTGCCCTCTTTTGCTCAGGTACCATTTTTCCTAGGGGAAGGCTGCCTTGTCCCATAACGCTTCCTAGAAAGACGAGAGAACTACTACACCTACCCGATAGTACTGCTCTGTATCAGCTGGGATGTACTGTTCGGTACTCTGGGGTTAAGAAAAGCCCCGTGCAACAGCAGGTGAATTGTATTAGATTGCTGGAGGTAACACTGCTTCTAATCCTGACAGATTCATCACTTCTAGTTACCCCTCAGAACGCAGAGGATAACCACATCAAAAGGTACTTTCCTCCTCCCTTACTACACACAGGCTGTTCCAGGTTGCCGAGTCACTGGATGGGATCTGAGCCATTCGATCATCTTTAGAACACAACATTTAATTAAAACTTTCTTACTACTTTGTCACCCTTCTTTCATCGGATTCAAGCCTGGACATTGAACCTCAGAACAGCATTTTTCTTTGCTGCTGCCAAAAGTAACCCTGGCACAAGGAATATTTGTGTTTCTAAGTGGCTCAGGCATCTCTCTAGCCTGAATGCACTTCAAAAAAAAAAACCAAACAACAAATTAATCTTGGTTTTTTGTTTTTGTTTTTTTAAATAATGATTCCTTAAACACAATTGCAAGATACTCTCACACTTATTGTTTCATGCATCTAAGCAACTTCAGCAGGTTGAGAGAAACACAGGTAAGAAAAAGAAGTGGAGTGGGGAAGACAATGTTTATCTTCTTCCACTCCCTTTGGCATTTGTAGACAGGCTTTGGAGGAATCAATATTCTCAGATTTATAAGAAAAGCAAGCAGGGGGCCCCAAATTTCATGGCCTTTACAGAAGCAGACTTCCTGTTAGCTCCACCAAGGAAATGTCAGCTACAACCACAGCCCACATCAGCAGCTACCCGAGAGCCATCACATTGACTAAATAGCCTGGAAATGGGGAACTGTGCGAGTCATCGGCTGGAAAGTGCTAAGAAGCTGTCAAAAAACAAACCCAAACCACATACACAAGATGCTGTGCTATTTTATTTTTATTTAGCCAGAAGTGAACATAGAAATTGCTCTTACAGTTATAAATTACTTTTGGTGCTACAGAAAAATGATGTGCAAAGGTGATCTCACTGGATAACAGCCCCATGCAGAGGAAACAGAGGCAGTAACTCCTCTTGCTCGCTCACTGGCTGCGGGGTGATTTGCCATGATGTGCCAAGTCCAACTTCAGAAGCAAAATCTTCTCTGTGGGGAACAGTGACTGATGTTTGACCACAAGCACTATGGTACCATTTCCATAGAGAAAGCAAACAGCAGAGATACTGCATTACTTCAAAAAGAACTCAGAAAGCTGCATTGTTTTTTAGCTTATTAAAAAGAAAAAAAAACAGGGTTAAAAGAAACTAAAGAAAAAAAATATCATGTAAACACACATTACAAATGCTCTTTTGGCTCATCTGGGCAAAAAAGGTAAAAATAGAAACTTGTGAGGATGGTTGTCAGCCTGAGTGCAGGCCAATGAATCCATTATAATTTAAGTGTAAGCTGCTCTGATAGAGACATTAATTCCCTACTACATTGCATTTGCCAGTTTAAGGAGAGAAAAAAATAATAAAAATAAATAAAAAAAAAGTCAGAACCAGAGACTAGGGCTGGGGCTCACAGATGTCAGAGAGAACCTTGTTCATCAGATGAAATGATTTGTCAAAACGTTCCATATTTACAGCACATAAAAAATGTTCACTTTTCAGAGTAAGTGATTTCCTAGAGTAGGGGCATCTAGATTACATACTCCCGTAACAGCTAGGATGGAAGAAATTAAATTAAGAAAACTGTTGCCAAGCCAACAGGTACTAACTCTCCTCAGGTTGCAGTTCTCAAACAGCACACCACACCCACCATGGTGTGAAACAGGTAACAGGCTCCCTTCCAGAATGACAGACGAATACTTTTCTTTTAAAAACAGAATTTGAGCATGGGGGAGGGGAGCTGAGAGAAATATGACCAAGTAAACACACTTAGTATCAAACAAATTCACTAAAATCAAAGTGCAGAGAGAAACATCCACATGCCCAGAAGAAGGTGGCAGTGTATCCTGCATTCAGTAACAGCCAGCTTATAGCTTGCCAGCTACCTGAACTTTTTCCAAATGCTTTAGCTAGCTCACGTTTGACTGCAGTCCATTTTGGCCATGAATTTAAAAGTAAGTCTTTCCATTCGTGTAATATTGCAATCATCCTGCAAGTGCTACAGCTAGGCACTGCAATTACCACATGCATTACTCAAGCATTTCTGTGCTCTGTTTGGTTATTTTTATCACATTCACGCGTGCAAACGTACATCTCCAATCATTCGGACCACATCAATTTCAATTCATTTAAACCACAGAAAACCTCTAGGTTCGCTTCAGAAATTAATACATCTAAGAAATTCCTTGTTCAGCAATGCAAAATATTTCTTTAAATGCCTTATTTTTAAGGCAATCCGTGCCTATTCTTCAGCTTAACTGACAGTCACACCGGTTTATTATGTGCAAGTTGTTTACTACAATCAAAACACTTTACAGATGCTACCAATCTCGGGTCATTTTCCTATACAACTTTGATTTAGGGACGAAAACTCAAGATTATTTTCAGAAGGAGATTTCATACTCCATGGAAATTTGTACAGCTGAATCGAACTAATTTTCTTGACAGGGCAGTTCCCAGTATGCTTCCTAGGTTGAAAAATGACAGTAAACTAAAAAGACAGCACCAGAAAGATATATCTTGGCTTTTTAACACTTGAGAACTTCTCCTCACTAGGTTTTTCTTTAATTATTGTTTATTTATTCTTAATGAAAGTTATATTGCCGGGATTTACCACTCTGGATGACTTGTGTGGCAGAGAGGGGATGTAGTTAAAATACATACCTAGTCCTGTTACTTAATCTAGAGACTACAATGCAGAAAGTATGGTCTTGGACACTCGCTTGTTTGCCAACATCCCCTGCTGAACGTGAGGAAGAACTAATATCACCATTCTAAGTGGAAACCACTATTTTCAGGGGGGTCTGCTGTAACTGTCCAGTGTCCACCTCCATCAGCAGTACCAGCACCGCACCCTGTGTTTCTGGCTGCGCGGGGACGCGCAGTCACCTCTCCCAGCCCTTCTCAAACCCACGGTTCTCCTGAGGAATTACCTTCTACTGCAGAACAGCAAGGTTGTATGGGAGCTGTTTGCCAATGATGTAACTGCTTTAATATTCTTGGCATGCTCTTTAAAAACAACCAAATGAGAGCAAATGAACTTCTGCTTGCCAAGAGGCGCCCATCACACGGTGCTGGCAGCGGGGGCTGCAGGTGGTCCTGGTGAGGAGCTGCCTCCAGCTCAGCCCAGCCCACCACAGGGTCCAGCTCAGCCCTGCAGCCAGGACAGAAGCACCTTGGGGAACACGTCGCTCAGAAAGGGTGGAAAACACAGGAGAGAGGAAGAAGGACCCTGGAGAAGGGAAAGGGGTGATGAAAGTGTAGCAGAGTTGAAGATTGGAGCAGGAGCCAGATGTTCCCGAGGGACTGTGGCCCATCCAGCCACTCAGGATGAACATCTGATACCTGAAGGGATCGGGCCAGGAGACAATGGTCACTGCTCTGGGTATACTGTAGCCTGCTCCCTTCTAGCATCAGATTTACCACAGGAGAGCAGCAGCAAATATTCATCACCATCACGTGTATTGTTACAAATCTCACTTAGAAATGATTCTGACATTTTCTAGTGGAAACGCTCAGCTCTTCACAGATCTCTTCCACATCAGTAATGAGTTTCAGCAGTGACAAATTATACCCTCTGTGGTTTTTTCTCACTCATCTTCTCAATACCTATTTTCTTCAGTATTCCCTGCCGAGAACCCTTTAAAAGTTTGAATCACCTTTTGACATAATAGACAGGCTAGTGGTTCAATAAAAAAAATATTAAATCTTGCAGGATCAAAACTCCAAGTACTACTAGAGAAGGGAAAGAGGTGTTCAACGGGTGGGATGTCTATGCCAAACCAGTTACTTTAGCAGAAAAGCTTGGAGAGTTTGTTGTGGAAGACAGAGGCTGATTCAAACATGAAACAATTTTTAAAAGAAAGTATTTCTAGAATGGAACCACTTTACTTTAGAGCTGCTTGTTAAGAGACATAAACACCTCCCAGTAGAAAGCTATATATTTTGTTTTGCTTTGTTCAGTCCTTACAGGTACCTCTTCTTAGGTATGAGGATTTAATATGAGGAACCTGCTTTTCATATTTATATGCCTTTCGTTCTAACAGCTAATATTGCGATGCATCACTTTTGATTTTGAAACATGATAGCGATTTCAAAGTTTCCAGAAACTGTAGAACTAATTTTGTGCATATTTACCTACAGAGGTTAGATAATTACAAATGTTTACTTCTGTTAGTCCATGTCTGCTTTGCCATACATCATTCCAAATAGTATTTCCACCTGCTGGCAAACAAGCCTAAAAATCTGCCACAACATCCCAGGCACGATGAATAGCTGTTAGCCACGGTCGCTTAACCAAAGAGCCACATCTCTCGTCACCCAGATGAAACTTCCTATCTCAAACCAGCTCCTCCTTTTAACAGACATTGCTTATCAAATACAGAGCAGGCTAGAAATACAGACAAGAATGTAAACAGTATCCATGGTCAAATTCCTCCCAATGTGAGACAAAATATGGGTACAAAGGCCCCAATTTCCCTTCTTCTTTGTGAATACCTGCAGGCTGCCTCACTGCTTGACCACCTAAGTTTCTGTATGTATTTGATTCAGAAAGAGAAATGTCCTGCTTCCCTGGCATCACTTCAGTTTGGTCCATGGCACACATAGCCATGAATGACATCACAGACTCATTGGTGTTGGAAGAGGACCCTAGAGATCATCTAGTCCAACCCCCTCCCGAGCACATTACACAGGATGGCATCCAGGTGGGTTCTGAATCTCTCCAGAGAAGGAGACTCCACAACCTCCCCAGACAGCCTGTTCCAGGGCTTCACCACCCTCACAGTAAAGAAGTTTTTTCTCCTATTTAGATGGAACCTCCTGGGTTCCAGTTTGTGCCTGTTGCCCCTTGTCCTGTCACTGAAGAGTCTGGCTCCATAATTGTGAGCTGGAAAAATATCTGGCTAGAGACTTAGACAAAAGCAGACAGAGATTGGACAACAAAGCCATTTAGACTCAGCCTGCTGTGTTTGGACATGACAAATGCCATGGCAGCTCACGAGTAACAAATGCATTAACTACCTCTATTATTATATCCTACTGCAACATTTTACAATTGTTTAACTTGGTGCTACTAATGACATCATACAAATGTATCAATTGTAATGAAAAATGCAGTTTTTCGTGACCAGGCACTTGGAGGATGAAGATCCACAGAGGAAACTTAGGTCTACTGAAGAAGATGGCTAAACTCTCCTCTGTTGTAAATCCTATTCCTAACTTCAACCTCCCTTTTCCTGGAGAGCAAGGGACTACTTGCTTACTGTCAGACTCTCATAAAGGTTTACTTTATTAGAAGGAACATAAAAAGTTCACAATCAACTACTCCAAAGTGTATTTGAAATGCCAAATTCTGTGTTTCGTTTCAATGACATCAGAAATTTCACTGAGTTGCACCTCAGTTAAGGGTAGGAGAGACTTTTGCAAATTGCCATTGCTCCTCAATTTCTGTGGTAGTGTTTCCCTCTTTACATGGGTGTAATAAATGCACGTGTATTATACACACAAAAACATAGCGTAGTAGCACTTAACTGGTATTACGTAGAAGTATGATGATAAAAAGAATAATGCATGGCAAAATAAAGCAGGACTAAAAAGTAAGGGTGAAATGCTTGATCAGAGAAGCATTATGAAAAGTAGAGTCAGGTCTGAAAAGCCCCAGATCTTTGAACATAATGCAAAACCTTCATTTCAGGATTCCATTTTTTATACCGAAGCACAGTAGCCCTCCTTCTAATGAAGAAGGAATCTACTTTTTGCATGGCATAAGCTATGAAATACAAGTTGTTCACGGTGGTGTTAGCAATCTGTCCAATATCTCTGGAAACAGTAATCCATCCATTTAATAAAAATTTCTAAAATTTTACCATCATTTTCCATCTCTGTTCCTTTCCCTCCTCCTCCTTCTACTTTTTTAATTAAAGCTTCTGAGGAGCACTGATTGAAAGGTCTTTTATCCTCTTATTGCTTTTTTAATTCTTTACCTCAGTCCTTTTATACTCCTCCTTAATCATGAATGCAAATAAAATTCAAAGTGTAATCAGCAGCTGCCTAAGGAGAGCATTGAGCTCTGTTGCCATGGGAACAGCCAAGTCAGTCCTTGACCAGAGGAAGAATCACACCTACCTTTTTGCCTTATTCCCTTCACCATCCCTCACCCCCCTTTGGTTTCAAACTACACATGCTTCCCTGGAACGGGCAATATCTGACAACAAATATTTGCCACTGATCTAACAACAAATTATCACCAGCATGAAGATCTTTTACATACAAAATCAAGCAGCAGCAATGGTTTATGTGCTGGTCGTCCACAATGAGGACCATCCTTTCTCTCATGGGTGGAGGGTAAGGGTCCTGGTTGCCCAGAAATAACCACTCACCCCGACTGTGTATCTCTGCAAACAGCACTGTCTCAATCAGAAGTGCTACATCTTTTTCACTTCAACATCTAGAGAAGTTACATCATTGCCTTCCTATAAAGCGTCTCTAGAAAAAACTAACTGACCTGTTAAAACAAACTTAAAATTGCTAAGAGGGAAGAATTTTCAGATATGGATAGGAAAATCCACATGACCTCATGACTCCTTTTCTATTCCGAGTTTATTTGTCAAAGAACATCATCATTTACATCAGCAGGGCCCACCACATTTTAACAACTAATGATGCTGCCAAAGTTGCAGAGCACTAGATTTTAGTCCAGTTATTAATGGGAGGTGAAACTAGGCAGGAATTCTTGCAGCATTATAATGAGACTCTCTCCCATGGGCAACAGTTCTTCACAAACTGCTCCATCGTGGGGCCTTTCCACGGGGTGAAGTACTTCAGGATCAGACTGCTGCAGCGTGGGGTCCCCTGTGCAGGGTTGGGGTTTTCCCCTCCCTCTCTCAAATGCGTTATCACAGAGGTGCTACCATCACCGACTGGCTCGGACTGCACCAGGGGTGGGGTCTGGCACTGGCTCCACTGGACACGGGGGAAGCTTTTGTCGCCCTCTCACAGAAGCAACCCCTACAGAACCCCTGGCTACCAAAGCTTTGCCACACAAACTCAACACACCTCAACACATGGATCTGCTGTGCTATGGCTGTTTCTTACTAAAAAGCACCAGAGCCCCTCAGCGATGCTGGCACAGTACAGGAAAAATTATACATTCAAATAAACATACATTATGTTAACTATTGATATGATTTCCAGGACAACTGTTCTAATGTGCTGCTCTTCCACCTGCCCACTGCTTTGCTAAGGTTCTTGCCACACTTTGATACTCAGCACACTTCGTCAGTGTGAAAAGCTTAGCCCACTGTTTCCAAAAAAGGGGGGGAAATGACACTGAATTGGTTCTGAAGATCCCCAAACAGGGCTGGTTAAGATCTGCTTTAGGTAAGCTACAAAAGATGAGAAGAGGTAGAAGCATCCGATAATGATGGCCAGTTTTGTCTTATTTCTATGTGCTTTCACCACAGCTGGAGCTTTTGCCCAGCATTTGATAAATGACTGACTCTTATGTTGTTTTTTTTGCTAAGAGCACCGGGACTTAACAAATTGTAAATATGCTTCAGTCATTCTGCACTAATTAAACTTCGCAATAAATAAGAAACCCTGTAATCTCGCAAGCTCAGACAGAATTCTCAGGGGCAGTCATTGCCCTGACTGAGGCAGCTGGCTAAAGCACTTACGTACACACATATACACCTATTCAAGAAAGTAAAGGAAAACAAAGTAATAAATACAAAAATAATCATTTATTCCCTTTAACCTCTGTCAGGAAACTACCTTTAATGGCCAAAGTCAAGAATTTCATGCTAATTTAAGACTCGGCTAATCACGCAAGGCACTTCTTCAATGCATCTTCATTAAGTGGAATTCTTAGTTAAAATGTCCCAATCAGGCCACAGTCATCTCCATTCACTCTCATTATGACAAATCAGTCTCCTCAGAGATGTCCCACTGATGTCCTAACTCTAATAAGTCTGTTCTAATGAAACAAAAGTAAATCACACAGGATGCCACCACACACACCGGGGAGACGGCAAAACTGAAATAAACCACGTTCCCCTGCCAAGTGAATTTCATTCCGAGACATTCCCAATTATCTCTGGGAACAGAGAGAACCAGCTTGCTCTTTCTTTTTAAATTGAGATCTGACAATTAACTGTACACGACTACCTTCCTGTAATATCTTTATTCCTCCTTCAATCATTTGAGAGCCGAGTACAGCACACAGCATACTTGCAAGGAAGACAAAAAGGCAAGTCCTTGAACAGAACTGTGTGCTTTCTAACACTTCAGATAATTAAGTGTGTCATATTAAGAAGCTTGGAGGCCCTGAGGTACAAGCAGAGATTGACATCCAAAGCACTTGTCAAACATTGGCTATGGAAAGTCTACAAAGCATGGTATGGTCTATGTTGTGGCTATAGAGTATTTTTTGCTGGCAGTTGCAAACTCAGTTTGCCTTTTGAAACACCCACTGCAGAAAGAAGTCTCCAAAAGTTTATTTTGAATGTTGATCTTATTTTCAGCAAAGGAGGCAACGGAGAAACAACACTAAAAGAACATAATCAAAACAGCAGATAGATGAAAGATTAAAACCAAGAAAAACGAAAGCAATCTGAGAATAAATTGCTCTGATACCCTATTAGAATGACACTTGTTTTGGCACCGTGTCTTCCTGGATTTATGCCAGATGCTTACTTCAAATAAAAATATCACGCATTGCTCTAAGATTTGATGTAAATATGAGCAACAAACCATAATATAATCTGGCAGATTCAGCTAGCATTGCAATCTCTTGTGGACAGCCATTTTCTTGATTAAGAAAGATACCAAAGAAAAATAACTAAAGAAAATGACTATAAATGATAATGGCTGGGAGGGGGAAGAGTAAATGGGAATTAAACAGAATGTATAACTTCATTCTTAATGTCTCTTGTTGGGTCCAATTCTCCAGTGAAGAAGCACAGACTATCACTAGTATAAAGGACTCCTTGGCCTGGTCAGGTTTCCTGTTTTCTGGCAGAGTAGGGAAGATATGGAAAAAGGTGAAGTACGTTGAAAATATATTTTATCTTCTAGTGTTTATTTGAAAAACAAAAGATTAAAAAAAAAAATCACAACAGCAATTCACTAACATCTCCATAGATACTCGGTTTGTTCAGTCAGGGCTAAGCTGAGAAGTCCAAACTCTAAGAATTGCAAAAAAAATTTAAAAATCCACCTATCTCAGAACAACTGTTACCAATTAAATGGGGGCACTCTGCCCTTGTTTTACAGACCGTGATTCTTAACCGTGATAAAACATGATGTCAGTACCTACAATTATTCCAACACTGCCTCTGGACAGCCTCCGAGTTCTTTTTCTCCCTTAGCGTTTACCATGTTGTATAATTCACGTCCTTTAATTACACCAATACATTTTATCCAAAAGTTTCTACTGTCACTCATTTTTTTACTCTCGCTCCTGCTTAACACATCCTTCCAAACCCAAACCCAGATGGTCATGTCTGTTTCCTAGGTATCGAATGTTAACTCAGGGTCACTAACCAGGGGGTTGGCACCGTACGTTTCATGCTCTCGTGACGCCACACGCAGCTCCAACACCCGTGGCTTTTAGTGTTACATTGCTGGACAGTCTCGAAACCCACCCCTGTGGGAGCACAGAGAAGGTACCTACACTCAAAGAAAGCTGGAGAGAATCACATCACACAGTCTTCTAGAAATCACCTAAAGCTGCAATTGGATGATCATGACCAGCAATTTACTCATTCCCTTTCACACAGTACCTAGAAACGGAACCTCTTACAGCGCTTTTCACCCCAATCCCACCGGTTTGCAGCAGAGACACTCTTCCAAGTTGCTTCATAGTCTGAGTAAAGGAGGTGGAATCACCACTATTTTCATAAGAAGCAATGAAGTCCCAAGACTTCACTTGGTCTTCGTTAAGAAGACTTAACTCACACGTCATTTAGCTACTGATGTAGGTGTTAAGCTTTTAATAACTTAAGGTCTGTGTATTGAACAATTTTTGGCCAAGAAAGCCAGTGGTACCCTGGGGTGCGTTAAGAAGAGTGTGTCCAGTAGGTCAAGGTTTGAGAAAAGGCTGAGAGCCCTGGGGCTGTTTAGTCTGGAGAAGAGAAGCCTGAGAGGGGATCTTATGAATGTTTACAAAACTTAAAAAAAACCTTACAAAATGGAAAACTTAAAATCAATATGTGAGGCTGCTTTTAGAACAAATCTCTGTCTTCAATCTCTACTAGTGCCGCATTATGGCACATTTCCCCTAGAAATGTCTCAGAACTGTTTAATATTGCTGGAAGTAACGCACTTATACAAAATGTATGTTCGTGATTTGCTTTCTGTGCATTGGGGTGGTTATGAGGTGAACAGAGAATAAATATTCTGTACTTTAAAAATAAACTATTTTAAGCTTAGCTGTATCGTGCCCTTTTCAGGTAGCTTCAACTTTTTTAAACCTCACATAAATGTTTATTTATTCCTGGTTTGTTGTTTGGTTTTTTTTTTTAAGAAGGCTCTATCTTCCCCTGTAAAATCTGATCAGAAAAATTCTCCATCTTGCATCAGAAGGTAAGACAGGCTGTGAAAAAAAACACCCTTCAAAATGAAGTCAGAATGTAATAATAACTGAAACAAATGCATTTTAGTGCACATTTGCCTGAATAAGATGTCAAAAATCACCTCGTTATTAATTGCTTTATATCTTCCATTCTAAATTCTGAAACAGTTTTGCTTTCCCTGTCCATATCAAAATAAGCCAGTTACTCTTACAGCCTTCTATTTTTCTCTTGAAATAAAATGTCACTAAAAGCAAAGACTAGTTGGATGAAAAATTATTTTGTTCTGTTTTTCCTTCCTGATCAAGCATGTCTTTGCAATTCCAACGTGAAATTATCTTCATCCTCCAGGAGTAATCTGCATTAAATGGATTGTTTTAAAAATAATGTATCTGTTGCTCTAAGTGTGAAATGTAAAGAGGGGTAGCGCAGCAGTCAACGTTCCAGTGCAGAAGAATACAGAGTAAGGTGCTGGAGTGCTCTAGTTAACAAATAACTGCGATATTACTTCCAACAGTATAAACCTGATTGCAAGGTCAAATTAAAAGAAAGCAAACCACAAAACAACCCACACTCCAAACACTCAACTTCAACTCTGCATTTGGCAACTACTTATCTGACTGATCCACAAAAACTCACACCTTTCATTTCTCTCTAACGTCTGAAAGCTGCTTCTGTATCAGACACCACTGCCCCTTTCTCCTTCCGCAGAATTAAATGAGATGAAAATGTATTGCATGCTTAGTAACTAAGACAGCTGATAATCAACAGAAGCTACAGCAATGTTAGAACTAGTAAATTAGTATGGTGTTTCCTTGCCATTTCTGGGAATTCTGAGCTACAATAAGTACAATTGCAATGTAAAAAGCTTAAGTAATTCTAGTTTTAAAAGTCTAGTTCGTTTAAATTAAATTTTTTCTAGTTCCTTTTGGCTGGGTAGAATTATTTGATATAAAAGTAGAGTTTAGGGACATGTCGGTTTCATAACACAAATTTTGGGCATTTAAATGGCTCTTATATACCTCACAATTATTGCTAGTCTGTTTCACCTTGTGTTTGCGATACCCTCAGAGGTGAAAGCTCTAATCTATGTAGGGGGGAAACAAAGCAATTTATTTGCATCTTGTTTAATATGCCCATCCAAACTGCTAATATTTTTCCATTAGGGTTGCCTTTATAGGTTTCTCATTTATATGCTTCAGCTGTCCTCTTTAATAACAAAGTTAGTCTTTTATTCAGAAAGCAATGCCTGACTATGAAATATTATGGATCAGATTGTTGTTAAAGTAGATAAAAGCAAGGCACAGTAAAATAAAAAATAAGTTGTAGCGCCTTCAAAAAAAGGAAATTCTAACTCAAAATCACTCTTTGCAGATAATGCTTCATTACAGCTATATTCACTTTATTTTAACTGGAAATTAAAGCAGTATTTAAGCAATAAAGCCAAAACTTTCATTAAAAGCTAAAGAAGTTAGAAAAAAAAACAAAGACCCCAGTGACAAATCAGACATCCAGAAAAAACCACCACATTCTCCTTCAGCACAGGAGGCGGCATTTTATTTTCCATCCCATTAGTAAGCTTTCCTTTGCTTGCAAATTTTCTTCACATGTTTCTGTCCTTAAAAGCTACATTCCAGAGTACAGAACTTCATAACCAGTGGACTTGTGTTAAGGGCTGTTTCCAAAGAAAGGCAGAATTTTGCGAATCTCTGCTTAACCTGGAAGCATAGGAGGAAGTTACCAGGTGTGAACATAAGTAGATACTATTTCTAACTAATTAAGGCACACCAAAGCAACCAAAGGACATAGAAGGGAAGGCAATGCCACAGGACCACAGCCACTAACCAAACGGCAAAGAGCAAACACAATTGGCTCGCGTGGTACGAAACAATTTCTGGTTCAAGGGACAAAAATGGCCCCGAGGCACTGACTTCAGATAATAATTTTTTAACTGTATGAACTAAGTAGTTCTCTGTGCAATATTCCTGATGCAGCAAAGCTTACGTGTACCTGTTAGGATGCTCTGCTGCATCAGGCCCTTTCAGCACTTACAGGTACTTAGAGCACTGATCTGTAAAAGGAAAATAAGCATTTGAGGTTACAAAGACCTAATTGTTACCTGCTATATTAAGAAAAAAAAAAAAAAATACAACCAAAGCTAAATCCTTAAAAGCAATAGGAAGATAATTTTCTTTCAGTCAAAATTCTTAACTGCTGGTGGTTATGTAAATATTTAAGGATAAGCAATTACCTGCCACGGAGTTCTTGGCTATAAACAATGCAATGCTTTACAACACTTCAAATATACCACTTTACATGTCTTTTATACTGCATCTTACACGCAAATATATCTGTACTCTTCTGCTACAGCAGAACATGATGAAAACTCAGGGAAACAGCTAAATATTTGGGTTTTTTTAAAGATTGATATGTCTGTCTGCTGTGGTTTGTTCTGCCTTCAGCAACTCCACAAGCATTTATTCATTAATTCTCCAGTGTACAAAGGCTTAATACACTGTTTCCACTTTTACCCACTATCTCAATGGCCTCTGAAGTTTATACATTTAACTAACCACCTCAGATGGCCCCCTTTTCATCATTTCCCACGCTGACTCTTGGCTCAGCTTACCAGCTACCACCTGCCAGTCCAGACGGTCATGCAAATACAGAGCTACGGTCAAGGGTGAAGGGTGACAGTTTTACCTCTCCGGTGACAATTATTTTTGTTGTTGTTGTTTGTGAGAAAATAAGATAGGTACATTAGGCTTATATTTCCCAAATTATGACTGAGTGATTGTCAGGTTCTATTTATTTGGTTAGTTAAGGCAAAAGATATCACCGCTAACTTTACTTCTAACAAGGTAACTCTTCCTCACCCCTTTAGAAACAGACCCAGCCTCCATGGCTTTCCTCGAGGGTCTGAACTAGAGGAAAGAAGAAAAGTTTGTCTTCTCAAACAACAAAACAAGCAGCAAATCTGCTTGACAGGTTTGACTTCTCTGAATCAGAAATATCTTAAGATTGACATGAGGATTTCTCTGAGTACCTGTTGACCACCCCAG
Source organism: Ceryle rudis (assembly GCA_033439905.1). Taxonomy (NCBI): domain Eukaryota; kingdom Metazoa; phylum Chordata; class Aves; order Coraciiformes; family Cerylidae; genus Ceryle; species Ceryle rudis. The sequence goes on from JAAGNO010011776.1 coordinate 46,936, forward strand.
GTCAGCATCTTACTCAAAGGAAGGACACAACACAATTTCAAGTCAAAATGGTATTCACATTCATATTTCACCAGACAAGATGTGAGCCAGTGCAAGACCAGTAAAATATCTGCATGGTATCGTCAGGCACAGGAGTGCTTGAGGTAGGAATAAATACCTTGGAAATTCTGGGTTGGCTGGGTATTTTGTAGAAGACAGTCTAAAACCAGAAGTAACTTCCCCGACATACAGCATGAGGAAGCCCTTTGTAAACATTGATGATATCGTATGTACAGTACTTAATGCCTTCCTAGTTTCTGTTTGATTTACAGATAAAAATGTTCTGCAGATTTCTCCAGCTGTGCTCCCTCAGCAGATTGTGAGATGCAGCAAGCTGTTTGAGAGCAGCTGTTAGTTCACATGTAGTTTTATTTGCATCAGTGTAAAGTAGCAGCTTGCTACATGAATAAAACATGCTTTCTCTTTGCCCTGTTCTGGTAGAAAGATTTATCTATCTAATTTAGTTTTACATGGAGGAAAGCTTTATTTTTAAATAACTTTAAGATAATTTTCAATTATATATTTCAAGATTCTGAAAAGTCCACACAGTCTTTTTGGAATGTGTGGGATTTCTTTTTGGTCTGCAGAGATACCTTTGCAAATAGATTTTAGAAGGCCTTGTCTGTAACTTGTTTGAAAACCCCCACCTCCGTGCCAGTTATCAAAATGACTGAGCACACAGTGCACTTTCAGAGTTTTATGCAGAAATGGGCCGTCTTCAATAGCAACGTCATACTTTGGGCATTTTCCAACTGTTAGTGGTTAATTCGAAATATCTAGGGAGTTATTAACAAATGGTCTGTTACCCCAATGTCACGGGTGCAAATCAGCATGTAATTTCAGCTGAAATAAGTAAGCCATAGCAGACCTCTGAGAGAGGTTTTAAAGTGTTTAAAGACCACTTAAATTGGATTTATGCCCATCAGATCTCAGCGGGACTGACCCTGACCTTCCACGCTCAGCAACGTCTGTTAACAGAGAGAGGTCCTCGCTGTCCAAGGCCACTGATCTCTCCTGTAAGTTCCCCAGGTTTTCAGCCTCTCCCATCCCACTCAGCTGGGAACCAGGCTCCAGCCAGGCACCAAACAGCAGCTCTTGTCAGCTGTCTGCCACATGCTGTACTCTCCCTGGATGCTTTCAGAGCAGCTCTGCTTTGTAGAGAGCATCTACCTTACCGCTGCCTCAATTTATTTCTTTCTATCTCAGGTTTCTTTCTTACCCCTGCATTTTTACTGCCTAGGTAATACACCTGGCTGTTCAGATCTGGTTATGGCATACAAACTGGATAATATCATTAACTGACTCCCCACTGCACTACCTAAGGGGCAGATTTATCTGCCTTTTCTCTTTGCTTCTTCCCCCCCCAGACACGGGGGAGTACATCAAGATGAGTGTAAAAAAAGCCCAGCATTTTCAACTCACTTCAACATCTTGCCTACAAAAGGTCCTAGAGCAATGAGTCCTGCTGCCTGTAGATGGTTCTTTTGTTTCTTTGGACACTCTCTGAGGTGATTTCATGAACTTCCCCCCCCCAATCCAACCTCCACTGAAGTACTGCGAGAAAGAGCCACTGAATAAATGAGTAATTCCTCATCTTGTTCACACCTCTCAGGATTTCAGACAACACAACCGTATTCTCCTCAAGAATCTTATTCTACTTAAACTCTCAGTGCCTAAAAATGGCAGAGTTCAGCTAATCTGAATTTCGGCTGGACATCTTTTTAATACACAAAGCCTCAGCTGAACCCAACTGCATTTCTCTACTGCCACTACGGATTTTATGTTCCACTGAAATATCTATAAAAAGGCTTTTCCCATTTAATCACAGTGAACCTTAGGCTAGCAGCAAGAAGTCAGTATATTCCGTCCCCTGCCCTTCACTGTTTCACAAAAGAGATACAGTCCAAAATAAACATACCAGGTAGAACAGTGAACATGATAGCAACAGCCTATTAACATCACCAAGAGAGATGGGAACAAAGTGTATTGGAAACTTTATTCCAATAGTGGATAGGCATGAATTAAGCTAATTGGAAGCGGTCAATAAGCTAATATAGTATGAGGTTACATACGAATACATATATATATACACTGAGTAAAAAGGCTGGAAGGCAGACAGAAAAACTAATACAAGTGAGCTAAGGTTTATGTTACTGAGGACAAGGATAAGTCAAATTTTTTTACCAAACCCTTCTCTCATACTTACTGCTGATTCTTTTTGCCATGCTTCTCTACCTGCAGCATTCAGCCAGCATGAGCTGTAGAAAGCAATCTATAGTTCACTGAAGCAGACTAAATGCCCAAAGCCCCTGTTTTTGGTTTTCACAGCAGTTTTCCAAGTCATTTCTTATTGATATTAAAAATATAGCTGCTAAAAGTGACTGAAAATTAGTTCTAAAAAATACTCTTCATTCAGAGTGCTGAGGAAACATAACACCCTCAAGAGCCTGACTAAACAGAAGAGTTACCACACTCATTCCTGCTCCGTTTGTCAAAGAAAAGGCATTACATTTTAATTCCTGGCTTCAAATACACCTTCTGGTTTGGATCTTATGAAGCCTTATGAGAAATTAATAACAAGGTTTCATATCAGGTAGAATTCAGAGTAACAAAAATCTTGTGGAACTAGTTCACTGCATAGACTAACCAGTATTTGAGCTGAAAGCCACTGGAATGTCTCTAGAGATTTTTATGCCCTCCAGTTCAGATTAAACCACTGACACTAACTTTCAAACAAATCTAAATACAACTATTCATTTCTCTTTTTTTTTTTCCACATCTTCTATTATTCATTAGCAGCCAGTCTCGTTCTGAAGTCAGATTACTCCTAAAGAGCAATGTGAATCTCTAAACTTTGAAGGGCTATAATAAAATAATGCATTTCAAAAAACCCTATTCAAATTATCTTAGAAGAAAACCATATCAAGCAACAAACCTTAACCCACCTTATCAGCCACGTGCCAAAGTGGCCTGAAACAGCACAGCTTGCCAGACCTTTACTACAGCATTGGAGTTACAGGGTTTCCCCCAAACTTTGTTAGATCTCAGCATAGGTTCCCTTCAAATCTCCATCTCTATACTCGAAACAGCCTCTGTCCCACTGACATCTCATCCATCATATTTCCCAGAGCTTTCAAGCGCCCAAGTGCATGATGCATGGTTTGGAAAGGATAAAGCAAAGGTAAAATAAGGACCAGGAATATACTTTTATTCAGCCTTCCTATAACTACCAGGCAATGGGAAATCCATGAATGGACTCCCACAAATAATTTTAACCAGAGAGAGAACTGGCCCTAAGTTCTATACAATACTGAGCACAGAAAACTAGACCATTTTATTTGATAGAGCTGCTCCTGCTTCTCCCTCCCTGACAGTTTTTAGAACATTTGGAGTTCAACAAAGCACCCAGTCACCATATCCATGGGGGGGCTGCGAAACAGAGCACCTCTGTTCTGAACTCGTCTCTTAAACCCATGTCATAGGTCCAGGCTTGCTCCACAGCCCCTGAGGAACATTTCCTCTTGCTGTAGCCTTTCTCATTTTTCTGCTGCGGCTAAAGTGTAAAGATCAATGTCAAAGGGAGTATCTTAGCAAGCAAAGAGGAGATGATACTAGTTTCATTTCTAGTGGCGAGGTTCTGCCACTCTGCATCAGAAATAATTGTGCCTTTTTACTGTAGGAGATCACGAGGCCATACACACGCTCAGGCACAGCTTGTGGCAGAACTCTGCTTTTTGGGAAGGTCGGAGAGAGATGTTTTACTGTAGGCCCACACAGATACACAGGCTCACAAAATCCCCGTTTACATTTTTTAAAAGGATTTCTTACAGCTGTACTCATATAGAGTGATTTTTTTCCTTTTTTTTTTTTTAGAAACACTGCACAGCATCAACTCTGCAAAGCTGTACACACTGCAGAGTAGAAATTACCAGAACCTGCAAACGATCCTAAAAATCCATGTTCTGCCCCAAAGTTAATTTAGTGAAATTCTCACAAATGTTCCTGTTCAGTAATTAAATGGAGTATAAAAAAACCCCAAACCCTGGCATAACTGCAGTGCTAAAATAATCCCACATCTGCCCGATGAACTGCCTGGCAATCAGCCAGATGTTACATTTTATTTAAGCCCGTATTACAACACTGACTATATCCTCGTGTACCTTCTCCTTTCTTTTCTTTCTCCAATGGCACCGAAACTCTCAGAACACCTCCTGTGGTTAATCCCAATAGCTCAACATTAGCTTCTCAGTTGTGACTGACTATATATATATATTAGGCCTGGATCTCAGCCAGCTTGAAACGATGTGCAAAAAGTGCCAGCAATAGGAAAATGAGGTGGGCACGTGCTTTTCACCTCAGGATATAAGGTTACATATGCACCACGACATTTTATTACAACACAAATGACTTTCTCAGCGATTGCACAGCCTCCTTCTCCTCAAGGGATGTAGAGACCTAAGCAGAAGGTATTAACCAACAGGCCTTGATATTGCAATTAATTAATATATTTTAACTGCGTAATTTAACAAAGTGGAAAAACCCCAAACCTAGTATTTGGAACTGACTAGAATCCATACATTTCTCCAGCAAACGTGCGCTGTGTGATATCTTACTGCACAGCATTCCATAAAACACACATTTCCCTCTGTTTTTATCATTACTACAATGTCATTGTGCTTTTGTCTGTCTCAATATTTGTTTGAATAAACATTAATTTTATGGTTTGCAAATGCAGGCAACAAAACCAATGCTGAGAAACGGCATCCATCTCCTCAAATGGCCCTTTCCTTTCCATGTACAATACAGGAGCATTCTCACGGAATTTTCTTAAAAATAAAACCTGTTGGAAGACATTTATCAGTGATTCAAAAAGCTACCCGCAATCAAATTATTACAGATGGCCACAATGGCGTGTTCATACCCCAGTGAAAACTCCAAAGGTGAGTTATTACATGGCTTAAATCACCCCATCCCTTTGCCTGAGATCAAGTGGAGCAACAGCTTAATATCAGCCATACGCTCTTCCTGAGACAGCAGAAAACCAGATTTTATTATTTAATAGGCTTTTACCCCTTCTCCAAATATTTTATATTTCAAAAAGTTCAGATTCAATGAGGTTTTCACCAAGGTCAAACATCTAAGCTGAACTATTATCAAGAATTCCAGAAGAGTCAGTCTTCCTTATCATGCCAGTAAACAGAGTACTAAACAGAATTTATGTAAGACAACACTTGCAGGCTAACAGGTCAGATCCTCATTTTGTAAAGGAAAAAGTCTCAAAATACCATCAGCCTGTAACTGAATTTTCCTGGTAATCACACTATTAGACAATTATATATGCTCTCAAAGTTGTATTTGTGATTGATAACAAAACTGTTTGAACCAAGTGAGGTGGTTGTTTTGGTTTTTTCCCCTCAAAAACGAAGTGAAGCTGCTCTTTGCCTTCTGCTGACTTTAGAATATTTTTATTAAATATGTGCTACGTTTTTATTTGCCTGACATGAGATTTCATTAGGGAACTGTCTCCAGAGAGCGCCAGTTATTCCATTTCTAAACACACAGTTCTTTGGCATTTCCCATGCTCCTTCCCCCGAGCGAAGCCATGAAAAACACCAGTTAACTTTTACCTCTCCACCACTCGGAGAGCCTCACACCTCTGCTAGCACTAAAGCAGGGACTTTTTCAGGTCTCATTATTATCTGGGACTCCCACAGGTATTTCATTACAAAGCCGATATAAATGAAAACGCCGTTGTTTTTCCCCTCAAACAAGGATCCCAACTCTATGAAATATTGAGCAGTGCAAACCTTTATCAGCAAAAGCAAGCAAAACATTTCCTTTTTCCCCTCTGACTTGTTCTTCTAATTACATTCAGTTTTAAAATAGCACAACTTAGAAAAGGTGAAGTACGCAGCTACTGATAAACAATGTATTTTTATACCCTGTTATCCCCTTCTGATCTCTTCCCCCTCCACACTACTTATAATAACTTTAATTAATGCCCAGCCACCCACCAGCTGATTAGAGAGCACACGAGGGATCATTGTACCTTCACTAGACTGTATGCAACAGCTTCACAGTTGCAAGAGATGTCCAGCTGAGGTATTACAACCACCACTTCACACAGTACTTTTAAAAAAACAAAACAAGAAAATCCCCTTCTGTTTTTCTCACGCTGCAGAGACAAGCACTGCACCTGCACACCTACTCCCATCACTGGCAAAACAAATTTCAATACAACTTTAGCAGAACACGGTTGCTGAACACACCTTTGCACGTTATACGGTCACACAGTATAGGGATTTAAACTTGTGAGTATACAGTGCCCAGTGCTCGGGTAACTACTCTTGCTGCTGACCTCTTCCGTCCGCACAAGCCACCTCTGCAGCCCCAGAAATGTTCTCCCCTGACTGCCCTGCTCTGCCCCACATCTACAGGTGTGCAGAGTTTGCACGGTAGGAGACTTCAGAAGACAGGAGCCATGCCGAACAGCCAGCGCCATGCGTTACACCCCCAGCCACCGCCTCCGGTTCTGCAACACCGCACTGCGCACACGGAGACGGCTCCTTTCTTTTTTCTAGAGTACACGGTGGCCGTATGCAGCCCAAAGGAACTGGGCAGTGACAAACTGGTTGCTGACAAGTGGTGTCCCTGGAGGGGTCCACAGTGGGGCCAGTGCTGTTTAATATCTTTTATTAATGACATGGACAGTAGGATCAAGCAGCTCTCAGCACGTGTGCAGGTGACCCCAAGCTGGGTGACGCACGTGACACACCTGAGGGCAGGATGCCATTAAGATGGACCCGGACAAGCTTGAGAAGTGGGCCCATGTGAACTTCATGAGCTGCAACAAGGCCAAGTGTAAGATCCTGCACCTGGGTTAGGGCAATCCCTGGTGTCAGTACAGGCTGGGGGCTGAAGGGATTGAGAGCAGCTGTGCAAAGGAGGACTTGAAGGTACTCATGGATGAAAGGCTGGACATGAGCCGGCAATGTGTGCTCCCAGCCCAGAAGCCACTGCATCCTGGGCTGCATCAAAAGAAGCATGTCCTGCAGGTCAGCGGATAGAATCCCCATCCCTGAAAACATTCAGCATTCGTGGCTGGGGCTCTGAGCAACCTGCTCTAGTTGTAGATGTCCCTGATTACTGCTGGGGGGTTGGAACAGGTGACCTTTAAAGGTCCCTTCCAATCTAAAACATTCTATGATTCTGGTCATGGTGAGACACAACAGACTGCAATTTATTTATTTTCTCAACATTTATAGAAAACCATTTTCTCCTCTCAGATACAAAGATCTATGCTGTTTTTATCAGAGCTGTCTCCTGTCATTTCTCATCGAAGCCAACAACCTTCTTTAAGTTATTTCATTATACATCATTTTTTCTCCATAAAGTTCTCTCTGTTCAGTAATTCCAGAAAGCAGAACAGAATACTTTCAATCTATTTTAAAACATTACTTGCAGTGAAGTGTAGGCTTTCCTTTGATTACTTTAAAAGATTATAACTATTTCTTTACTGTGCCTCTCTACTGCAAACTTCACAATAATAGGTTTTTGTGAAAAATGTAAAAAGAGATTAATTTACCCACACTCATATCTTTCTGCATTTTCTTAAATTCATTACACTACCTACTACATCTTAATCCTGTTTCTGTACAGCAGAAAATTCACAGTGAAGACTGATTATTGTAATATTAATAATACTCTTACATTCACTTACCTTCTTGGAATTTTTTCAGCTACAGAGGCACAAGAAAGTCAAAATTTTGCCCCCTAGCTCCAGCCAGCTCCTCAGTTCAAAGTGGCAAAAGCAAAGTGAGCTCTGAAGAACCTATTTATCTATTGCTTTGTGTCCTGATTAAGCCAGGTGATAGTCTGCAGTCAGGTGTAGAGGTGGGGCAACACTAATGATCTTCTGAGAAAAAAATCACAGGGGATTAACCCTTATGAGCTCCTAAGAAAAAGCCTTCATACTCTGTTTGCAACATTGGATGTTTAATAGAATATTTTGTCATCAACACGTGTCAAATGAGTGGAAACTTATAAAATAAGAGTTTAACTGTTACAATTCTGTTTGTTCGCATTCACTAGCTTACACCGTTCCTCCACCTGCAGCATCAGCACTGCCTATTTTGTTACAGTTTTCAAGGCGGTGAAAGAGACTGACCTGTGACCCTGTGAAAGGTGAAATCCTGGTGCAATTCACTGAAACTGAAATGCAAAGGATGAGCTCATTTGGGAAGAACAGGCTTAGCAGTCAGTGTCCTAACTCGGTGAACAGCTATTTTCAGTAACACAACTATGATGTTACGTTAAAACATGGTTATCTCATTGCATCCAAGTGTTTCACGATAAAACAATCAAGAGACAATCTGACCAGGAATAGAAAATGCCCTACTCTCAGTTTGGAAAAAGTTGCCTGTACTGATTTTCACAACTTTTTTTTTTTTTTTCTTTTACCAGTTGTGTCATTTTGCTATATCAATCACATTGTGATATGTCAAAAACCATTGTCGTATTTTGTGCTTTGACTCATGTCGTGAAACACCATATAAACGAAAAAAGCAAAGCTTGGAATTAAAATGAAACTCTGCTTGAACTGAAATGTCATAAATTTCCCATTATATTTCTCAGAGGGAATATTAATCAGAGCCTGTACAACTTGTTTCTGTAACTTTTCCCACTGACAAATACTTCGGACAAAAATAGTCCGTTCCTTTCTATTCTTGGGACATACTAAATCATGTTTCCACTGCATCGAACTTCTTTACACTTAGTGTTTTGCAATAATTAGCGTTATCCGTTCAACATCAAACACAACCACCAAAAACAATATGACAAAGCGTAACACATAATCCATTGTGTTTTAAAACACAAAGCGGTTTTGATCATGACAACAAAGATAATCTGGAAAATTTGATTTCCAGCAAACTTCCTGAGAAGCCTGCACAACTCAGACTGTTTACAAGGAATCAGGAAAAGAGAGCTGGAATGGATCTTAAGAGGTCCTTTAAGTCCCCTCAGCAGGATCAATTATATATAAACTATTCCTCTCAGATATTTGTCTAATCTATATTTAAAAACCTCCAAGAGACAGAGATACTGCAGTCTCCCCAGGAAATCTATTTCAGTGCTTCACAATCTTTAAAGCTTCTCCGTATCTAACCTCAGACTCCTTTGCTGCAATCTGCTTCCATTGTTTCTTGCCCTAAGTACATTTGGAGAATCCTTCATTCCCGAACTCTTCCAGACATTTTTTACATCACTGAACAGTGTTACTATCTTCATTCTTTTTAATTAAATAAACCAAGTTCTTTCACCTTGCCAAATATATTCGTTTTTCTAATATGGACAACCATTTTTGTTCCACCCCCGTTATTCACCCCCTACGTAGTATTTCAGTCCAAGGAAGAATACAACAAAGCAAGCTGCAAACTTATGCAAAAGCAATTAATTCAGCCACAGAATTTACTAGACCACTAACTGAGCTGCATCTCTGTAACAGGACCAGAAAACCAGGGTTGTTGCCGGTTCGTACCTTCTGTTCACTTCTCCTACTAAAAACCTGCGAAGGAGTTGCACCAGTCAAAGAAGGAAAGAAGACCAAACTGTGCAAAGGTAACACCCACGTGCTTTACTGAGTGTGCTGCCCTTACTATAAAATGCAGCTCCTGAGGTTTCTGCGAAACACAGGCTCTGCTTCGCTCTGACAGTGAATTGCGGAAGTCCACCCTGGAGCAGTCTCACAGCGTCTGTGCAAGAGAGAGATCAACAGTGGCAACGGGGTGCCTCGTCTGGAAGACTAGCTTCAGACTTTAAAGCTTGGAGGTGTAACTCTAAGTTAGAGGTGTGAATACCACAGACTCCTAAACCCAGGAAGCTTCTTAACTGCTTAGAAATGCTCTCTTCAACAAAAGGCTCTAAAACATAAATTTTACGATATTACTAAACTCTTAAATGCTCTCCCCACTTATTAGTTGGTAACAAGCTACAGAGTGTTTTCACATTGACAAAAGGAAGGGAGTTGTGAGTAGTGTATACATTCTTCTTGGCAAGAGTAGGTACATTTCTTTAAGGATAACCAAAAGTTCATTTCCTCCTCCTCTTCTGCTCGTCAACAAAACTAGCAAGTCACATCCTTGAGACAGCTCTGCAAAACTGCAAGACAGTATCTTTAACCTTCTATATAAACCACCTATTAAAGATACTATGAAAGCTTAATAAGGGTAATTCATTAACTGTTCTTTAAGCAGGTGAACAAACAGTTATCTGAAACCTATTAATTATAGGAGTAAGTGTATACTTGCACGTCAGAAGCGCTCGGAAAAACATATTAACATGTCAGGGCTGTAAACAAAACAAGCTAAACATTTGTCATCATTCCCAATTTTTCTGGGTTAGTTAAAATGAAACAAGTGACAGGTGGCAGAGGTTCAGTCACTAGAGACAGCTGCACAACTAGAGTTGTGCTGTTTTAGCCCTAAACCATCCGACCCCTCTCTCTGGCTCTAAGTCCAACTCCGTGGTTCTGTATTTAAGAAAGATGATAAAACTTGTTCTAGAAATTAATTATATACTCCCATCACTCCTGTGCCAAAATAGATCAGTCTCAGGGCTATATAATATCACCTTCATAATTACCCTGAAAAAACACAACTCAGTTCTAACAACCACAGAAAAGCAGAAAAATAGATGTTGGAAGAGACCTTTTAAGGTCACCTAGTCCAACCCCTGGCTCAAAGCAGGTTAGATCTGGCTGCTCAGGGCATCGCCCTGCTGAGTCTGGAAGGCGTCCAGGGATGGAAATCCCATCGCCTCTCTGAACCCCTCTTCCAGGGTTTGACCTCCCTCATAAGGAGGATGTAAGAAAAGATGTTCCTTGATATAAAAGAGGACATAATGTTGTGGTGAAAATCTGACTCCAGCTTTTAAAACCATCTAAGTTATACAAAGGCAAAAGGAGGAAGAGAAAAATTTTCTCATCAGAAAATGCTACCAGCAGCAAAAGAAAACATAACACATAAATACTGCCATGTAAACAGCATCCTTCCCTGTAGCCAGCCTGCAGAGGATGGCAATGCCATTCATTTTACAGTGCCCTAACATCATGTTTGAATTGTTTCTTTTCTACAGATACGACAAATGAGTCTCAGAGACATTCATCATACTCTCAAACGAGATCTCCTTCCCTGTTAGACACGCAGTCCATTTTACACTAAATGTGATTTGGACAAGCCTTAGATGCCGGGTGAAAGAGCTGCTCTTGCTGCTAGATCTAAGAAACACCCCAGAAGCTCCCCTGCGACGGTGCCTTTGGGAATTGTGCCATGGCATTACTCAGGAAAATGCTGACTCCACAAGAAGCTTGACCCTACAATTCGTGTGTACCTTTTTTATTTGGTTAAAATTAAGTTTCCTTACGCTTAGTGATTAAACACAGAAGCAACATATGCCTGCTTTTATTTCCCATTTTATGTAGCACCAAAAAAAAGGTGAAGTTTCATTGCGTGCTTCTTTCAGTAGAAGGATATAAACCAACCTCCAAGCACGACAGCTACCACCATGATGCAGACCAGCTGAACTGTACAGAGATGGTAACAGAAAGATTGTTTCCTGAATTGAGACAACAATTATGCCAGCTTTACCTATAGAAATTATACTACATATAATCTAACTCCTCCTGTTTTTCAAAGAAATTCAAGCCACTGAAATTTATGTCGTTCATTCAACTGCTTTATCAAAGAGCTCCTATATTCACCTGGCTTGCACGTAACAGAGACAACCATACTTTCCATTTTGGCTTTCAAAATTCATGTTACCGTAGGAATGAGTTACAGTACCCACGGCTATTGTTGCCTCTCCAGCCCTCATTGTGGAGGAACTAAAAGCAGAAATCTGCTCGCACAGAGTCAGTTTTATGCTCGACTTTGTGAGGCAAGCAGGCACCAGCAGTACACAGAAGCAAAGCAGGCAATGCGCCTAATCAAAAGCTGTGCTATCTTTTCACTGAAAGACCTGAAAGTATTTCATTTAAACAGAATATGAAATCATTCCAAATATTGTGCAGAAAATTAATACTGACAGGATAAAAGTGATCGCATTTACTTAGCCCCGTTTGCTGATTTTTTTTTTCTAAACTGCAGACTCAAATGCAATTTAAAAATAAACTCTCTTTGAAATGTGATCCTTGAAATGTTGAACATGACAGAGGCACATTAACCATCAGCCTCAGTAGACTAGTCTGCATTTAAAGCTATTCAGATCTATTAAGAAAGATAACACAGCTCAGGACACATCTAAATACATCTCCAAACTGTTTGGACAATTCAAGATATGTGGGTGTTCTAAGTATGCCCTTAGTTAGCTACAAAATTATGCTTAAATTTCAACTTTGTTATTGCTGTGGAATTAAAGGTGTAAGGAAATATACAACCAGATTTTTCTACCACAAAGTTTTCAACACTGTATGTAGTTCTTGAAGGCTGGGGTCATATGCAGATCTCAGCATAACTTCTTCTAAAGTGAAAGAGGAGACTATTCAAAACAATAACTGCAGGTAGGATTTTGAAAATATACACTGGCAAAAGGTAAGACAAAAGTCTGAATGTCAGTGGAGAGGGGAAAATAAAATATACTCCTTGTGCCCATCTTACAACTAGGTTTGAACATGCAGGATTGACAATACTGAGTCCAGCTCTCTGACACTTCTTCCTGCTTGAACTTAACACAGCAGAAGATTCATTGTCTTTTTGGGAAAAGAACTTTTTCTTTCCCAATCCCCGCTCTCGTTTTAGCTCTCGTCTTTCCACTGAGGATTGGTTGGATTGGTATTTTAAGTATACAGAAAGCAGAAGAAAAGGTGGTTTCAGGGAGAGTGCTTAGTAGAAGAAACAGCCAGTATCACACGCTTCTGGCAAGTATCACCCATGAGCCTACCCTTGCAGGTAGCTAAAATTCCTGTTTCTGCCTACATCAGTGTTAAATGAGGTTATTGTAACACTTCCCACCAGGGCCTTCTCTAGCATCTGTGTTCTCTGCCCCTTCATGTGAAAATTAACTGTGAACTTCAACTATTCTGGAGCGTAAACAGCTCCAAAATTCAGCACCTACCTTTGGTTACTTTTCTTCAGTCCACATTGCCAGGCTCAAATACAGCTCTTGCCTTCCTAACGACAGCAATGGCCTAATCTTGCCCAACTTCCTCATCCTCGGGCTCCTTACTGTTTGGGCTACTGCGTCACCATTTCAGCCAAGCTGGTGTCTTTCAGCTTCGGCCAGCTGCTTATACAATCCTTCCACTGGGTTGCGACAGCCAGAGAAGGCAAATGAAGCTTTCTGTTTTCCTCAAACAAGCCAAGGGAAAACTGAAATCTGCATGATACCACTTGACTAAATCTTTCCCTCTTTAGACTGAAAGGAGTTTTACAGCCACAAGAAAAACCTGTAACTCTGAGAAGTGCTGCTGAAATTGATTTCCTACATACAGAAAATCTAACGACAACAGATGAAGTCCAGCCACTGTGGTAAGCAGCTGTCATTACCATTTGTTGAAGGTAATAATAGGGTTTGTGGAATTAATCAGTCATGAATTTGTTACTCTTGGTTTTGGTTGTGTGTTTTTTCGTGCAGGCAGACTTTGGTCCAATTCTGGAGCATGAGAATTGTGTGCCATCACATCTCTGTGGTCTTCAGAACGAATACTGTAATGCCACATCCCACTACACATGTGGGGCCTGTGACCACAAATTAATATCAGAGTAGCGGATAAATATTTCATGTCTTCTGAACAGCTCATGCAACCGAAATCTATATTTAATGAGTGCATCAAATATAAACAGAAGCAAATGTTGGCCTCATTCACCCAAAGCATCTGTTATTAATTTCATTATTTTTCCTTGAGGAAAATTCCTTGCTTGCTGTAGTCAGATTCAGAAAAGTTCTTATCTGACGTTTTCCTGCTTTGTTAAGTAATTTTCCACATGATTTGACATAAAAGGATAAATTACCACAAAAAAAAAAAAAAAAAAAAAAGACATGCTTCTTAGCACCTGCAAAATTCAGTATTTAGAAATGTTTGGTCAATGACCAGACTCTAATATGGAACAAGCCCTGCTTTTCTTTAGAGGGAAAAGAAATAAAAAAAATCAAGCGCCTTCATTTTGCACATAGGGATTGGAAGTTGGCATAGCAAACCTTCCTCTTGGCCACCATCCTTTTTTAGGTGCAAAGTCTTCAGAAGTCACAAGGGAGGAAGAGATGTGAGGAAGAAAGGACCTGGTGTAGAGGATGAACAGTGGGAAAATAAGGGAAAATTTATCAGGAAAGCGGCGTTTACACAGATGTGAAAGTGAATTCAGAAAAATAAAAAATGGGACAAAGAAAGATACACATCATGTGAAAAGCAAACAAGAGGAGTCAGTACTGTAAACCAGTGAAGAAAAACTTACATAGGGGAAAGACTAAGAAAAGTAGATCATGTGAAATCATGGCAATTGAAAACCTAGCAGGCAAAGCAACTTCAGGAAGAAAGAACAAGACAAGCTAAAATTAAGAAGAAACAGAGGCTGTTATATTGAAAGACAAAAGGCAATGAAGCTATTGGAAAGTGCTAGGAGGGGGAAGAAGTAGCGTGGGAGAACTGAAGAGACAGTGTAGAGACAATCTAGATGTTTAAAGTGGTTCAATTGCTTTGGAAAAGGCATGGATTTATTACTTTCAGTGAGTGGGGGAGGAGTCGGGGGAAGCTCTTCAGAGCAGGATCAGTTTTGAATCCGAAGAACAGCAGATACAGTATTCTAGGAACAATTACTATACTGACCATTTACTGCATCACACAAGAAGTAAAACCAGACAGTCCTGTGAAGAATCCTATCTGAGCAGCCAGGGAGTCTAAGAATTTAATATAACACATTCAACATCAATTCATCACGCACAATGGCTGTTTGTTTATGTAAAATAATGTATCAAAAGCTTTATGAATTTTGGCTCAGGGACTTGGAATGTTTGATATTTGAAATTTTAATAGGTTTGAGAGAAGAAAACTCTCCAATGAATAAAGCTGTTTTATCTTACAGGCATCTCATAAACTGTTTAAATAGAATTTAAAATACATTAGCTATCGGAACTGGAACTGTTTTAAAGATGGACATATGAGTTTAGGGGTTAATTTTCCCACAAGAATCTCAAACACATCACAAAAGTATTGTATAATGTATATAATGCATTAGCTGCTTCTGTAGCTTTTATTAATCTATTTCCAAGCCCTTAGAGAGCACTGCTCCTGAAGCACACACTCCACCATAATGCCATCTCTGGATGCCAAACGTTTTGTTTTTTCTATGGGAGGAGGTGGTGATGATGCATGCAGAATTATTATGTGGCTCAATGAGCTGTGATACAAGGTACAACAGAAATACACTCAGGGTTGAGCGGTGAATTTTAAGGCAAAGCCCAGGTTTGAGAGCAGTTTAGATCCTTGTCACCACATAAGGGAGAGCCCTGAGTAGCCATGGGTGAAAGGCAGGTGGGCTGCTGGCAGTGGTCGACCTAAAGTGACATTCATCAAATTTTTGACCTTTTGCTGCCAGGATGATGGACATTGCAGTGATGGTTCACATGAAGAACACCACTGCCTACTGCTGCTGGACTCAGAGAGAAAATTAGGAACAGCTGTCCCTTAGGAGACAAAGACCTGGACTGCATCTGGCTGGGATGGAATTATCATGGGAGTGGTGCTGCGCTCTGCCTTAGCGGCTAACCCAGACATTTGATTACTGCTGAGCAGCGCTCCGAGGCTTTCTCTTTGTCCCACTCTGCCACCCTGGTTAGTAGGCTGGGGGTAAGACATTGGGAGGGAATTCAGTTGACCCATATCGACCAAAGGGATATTCCATACTGTATGATGTAGTCAGCAGTATGAGGTCAAGGAAAGGTGGAGGAATTTAGGATGTTTGTGGGAATGGCTTCTTGTCTTCCCAAGCAACTCATGCCTGGGTCCTGCTTTCCAGGAAGTGGTCGGACAGCTGCCCGCCAAGGGAAAGGAGTGAGTAAATTCTTTATTTTGTTTTGCTTTCACACACAGCTTTCATTTCACTTACTAAACTATATTTATCTCAATCCCTCAGCCTTCTCACCTTCCTTCTATTTCCTCCCTGTTCTGTGGGAGAGGGGAGTAAATGAGCAGCTGGGTGGGTGCTGGCTGGGGCCAACCCACCCGAGAAGCAACTTTTCATTTCTCACAGTATAGCTTGAAATTACAATCAGGAACAACTTATTTCCCCACAATTGCAATGAGAAATGCAGAAGCCTCCCTTATACCCAGATGCTGCAGCACAAATATTGCAACAGATCAATAATAACAAAAGCTCTTACCCATTCCAAAACTCTGCACCACAATGTGCATGGTTCCAGCTGGGAAAATAGCTTTAGGCCTTTATAAATATGTTTAACTTTTCTGACTGACTTGTTTGACAGATATTTGACTAGAAGAGCCAGGCGTAGAGGAACAAAACACACGATTAGAAATTTTACTGTGCTTACACAGCTCTGAAATACAACACTGTGTTGGTGCAACCTAAGGGCTCAGACTTGCAGTAATCTAATTAATGCTGAAAACATATGAAGCCAGTTTAACATTCCTTCTGGGTGGACCTCCTCAGAGATAAGGATTACTACATCATCAGTCTGTTATATTTGTACTGTATGTCTTCAAAATATGGCATCTTCTGAAAAATAAGTACCAGCTTGCTGAGCTTCTGTGAACCAGGGCAATTCTGCCTGCTGCTATTTTCCTAGGATAGGAACATGATGAAACACTGATTGGAACGGTAGATCAATGTAGTACTCAGATGAAACCCAGATGAAAACAACAGTTCTCACCTCCACAGTATCTGTGCATTGATCTTAAAATTTTAGATCCTGGATTCAAATCTAGAAAGTACTTTAATTTCTAAATACATCTGTCTGCAGACATTCTATTGAAGGCAGCTGGTGTGGGAGAGTTAATAACAAGGGGAAAATATAACAGGAACAGAGTCCTCCATCATGATCGAGAGTCAAGTATTAATATTTTCAACTACAGACAAGTCCAACAAGCTATAATTTTTAACTCTTATTGATCAACACAGTCTTAATAAATCCTAGGTATGAAACAATGGGTAGAAGAGACAAGGCTGTAACGCTATACATTTAGCATTAGTCTACATAAACAGCTGAAATATGTAAATTACGCTGCTATTTTCACTGGATCTTTTGTCATTGTTCCTTCAGTGAATGTGAGGGACAGAAGTGAGGAGCTTCAAAAGAATAGATAACATCTGAAGAATGGACAAGCTGACAAAAGAGATTAGTGATGTGATGTGAGAGATCAGCCCAGCCAGATAATCCTCAACATCTGTGTAAGAAATGAAGGAGAACGTGAAGGTTACGGTTTCTCTAGCTAGTAGTGTCTGAAGGGTAACAGGAGAAAAAAAAGTTAGTATTAAAGACAGTTTCCATAATAAGGGAAGTTTAAAAGTTAAATAGCAGTCACTGCTGCTTAATGAAGTGGGAGCCACAGGCTACATGGACAGGACTAATTACATGTGAGGCAAGAGGTCTGTTCAAATATGGAAGACGCAACAAGGAGGGGAAGAAAAAATGAAATAGAAATGTACATGTCAGGAGGCTGCTAGTCTTCGTTGCCCCTTCACATTAGACATCTCTCCCATCCACTCACTCCTGGCTGTATTTTATAGACTTTTCCTGTTTTCTTTCTTGCACAATTTTCTCAGTATGCTCTGGTGCTGACACTGACCTCTGGAATCAACACCTTACTACTAGATATAGGAAAATTTTACCCTTTTCAAAGGTAGTATTTTGGTTTGTCCACAGGCTTGCTCAAACACCCTCAGTTAGGGCACACAGACTTTGGTTTACACTAAACTGGCTATTGCACAGTTACATGAGATACAGGCCTGTTAGAAATGCACAGCTCCTGCCGTACGATGCAGTGGCTGCACAAAAGCGATCGCTGATTTCCTA
Source organism: Ceryle rudis (assembly GCA_033439905.1). Taxonomy (NCBI): domain Eukaryota; kingdom Metazoa; phylum Chordata; class Aves; order Coraciiformes; family Cerylidae; genus Ceryle; species Ceryle rudis. Next base: position 64,996 of record JAAGNO010011776.1, read on the forward strand.
ACCTACATTCACATCCCAAGGAAGTAACAAAACTTGTCCATTTTGCCACCACCAGGTATCCCAGCCTACCATGCAGTATGTGTTACCTAGAGGGACAGGGAGCAGGACACTTGAAAACCTTGTGCTTCTGCATGTGCTTAGCACTTGGATGTGCATCAGTAACTTGAGGCAGGTACACAAATGAATTTGTGAATCAATTCATCAATTACTCTTTAGAAATAACATGGGACTGCAATGTCTTTTATACTTTATCAAGAATAACAAAACATTGATCTTAATGACTTTGTACAGGAACCATTTACTCCTGGGAGCAGAGACTCTCAGCAGTCCCACTGAGTGTAGCACACGCCTTACTCAGAAACCATGGTACTAACCATCCCATGGTACTAATCCCTAACTGGTAATGCCTGTCTGCCTAATCAGTTTTTCTGTGACTTAATGCATGGGTGTTCTTAGCATCTGTGGAAGGTGCTCAGATACCCCGGTGAATGCTGCATTTTAAAAACCCAACTACCCAAGCAGTTCAATTACTTAGCATTACATCTCAGTGACACCAAAGTGCTTTGGACTTTCGGGGAAAGTTTATACGTGAAGAAAGCTGTATGAGTGGTAGATGCAATGCATTAACTTGAAAAACTACTTCTGATAGAGTCTGCTCTGTAGCAGCAAGCAGCTGCTGCTATATCATCCTGTAGCTGTCACCTTTCACTTAATTGCTGTAGGAACAACGTCATCAGACCGCCCAAAAAAACCCCTTTAAGAAGCAGAACTGATATAAACCTGTATAGCTCTAGTGATTTTAATAGAACTACAACAATTTATGCTAGTTCACGGCAATAATTTAGGCCTTTTGTTATCGTTGACAGTCATACTTGAAAAATAAATAATTTTACAAATTGCTGCAACCAACAAGGACTAGAATCATATTCCATATGGCAGACAAAACTGGGGCCCCCAAAATCTCTGGTAAATCCTGCAATACTACAAAACATTTCAGAGTATGGTCTGCTATCAGTGTTTTTCTTGGTTGGTTGGTTGGTTTTGAAATATATTTGAAATATGTTCGAGTTTACCGCTGGTGTTGCTTATATGGCAGCCCATACAGAATGCTGTTATGGTATTTTTTCTAAACATCTGCAGAATTCCCCTGGCTGTAAGTAATTGCTGGTGCTACATTAACCTCTTTTTGGTCACATTCACACATTAGGTCAGTTACAAATAACTTACACTATTGATTTCTCCTCCTGTGTCTGTGCCAATACCTGAAGCACAACTACAGAGTTTTACTTTATGGAAATATATTTGCAACCTTTTCCTCATTATTTGGAGCTACGTGGATTCTATCAGACTTGGCTAGGAACACTCTCCAGCTCTTTCAATGTCTGACTACTGCTTTATGAAGGGAAAGAGGAGGAGGGAAATCTAGGATTTACAAACCATTGTGAACCATCTTTTGCTTCCAATCCAAAGGACTATTAAAACATTTTAAAAATTAATGCCTGAAAAAAAATGTCATTGATGCACCTATAGCACAAACATTAAGATTAAACACAGTAGCATCTAGAGTGTCCACTGACCATATCTTCAAGCAGTTACAAAGATTTAGCATTAGGGATGTATAATCCCTGGCAGAATAATTCTTCTTCGCAGACTGATTAGAGAATAGAGATGATCTGCTTTGTTTAGTACGAAAACTTGTGCATTGCCATATTGTCAACCCCAAACACGTTGTATAACCTCTATTACTGTTTCCCTTAAGGCTCTGATTTGCCACAACAGGTACGTGTGTGCACAACCTGGATTCAAGTCCCTCCTATCAGTGTATCCCTATTTTCTTCAATTTCTTGGAATGTAAAGATTGAACGTTACCCACTAAGACAGCACCAGTTTGCTGGAGGAGCTACCTATGGCTGGAATAGTTTGGAGATTTCTTAGTAAGGGCTTTCAAGCACGTTAAGTAAGGCAACACCAAAGGCCAGGAGTTCTGAGACAATGAGAAGCAGAGAGGATTCCTGTAATCTAGTAGACTGACATGGGCTCATGCACATTTGGTATGTAATTGCCTTCACTACAAGCTTTAATTCATAAATGAAAGCCTCTGTGTTTTTTACATGCTGACTGATAATCTCTCTATAAGTAAAATGATCAGAATATATAAAAAGGTCTGTGGATAAGAAAATTGACTGGAAAAAAGGAAGTTTGAAAGTAACAGCTTTGCCTGAACCCCTGGACAAATTATTTCTGCGCTTCTCATTTCTACTCAGCTCTACTTTTTATATAGATTGCTTTCTTCAGAGAACCAGAATATTATCTCACAAGGGTTTTTCCCAATCCCAGTGATCTTCATTGCTAATCCTCCATAAACTTTCTTTTTAAAGCTGTTATAATTTAAAAAAAAAAATTCTTTTTCCCCCAACAAATTTCCTCCAACCTTCGATGTTTTTGTTTGTGAACATTAGTGTTCCATGGTAAACATTTTATCATCAAAAAAAGAAAGAAAATAACTGGAAATTTATTCTAGATACTAATTTTAGAGAGGGAAATTTCATTGTATTATACACTTACTGCATTTGGAGAGTATCAGAGAGAGAGGATGAAAGCCTTTCGATCTGTCAGTTTTGCCATACATGTGGAGCTCTAGCAGTGTCATGACCTCAATTCCCCCATGATACTGCCATCAATAATACTAAAGATGTGGGTAGAGTTTTCAACCTCTTCAGCTCTTTCTGCTAATTTGTCACTCTCCAAGTACTGGAGCTAAGAAACTCCCAAGTTTTCTGTCTTCTATTCATATTTTCTAAAAAAGTTAATTATAAGAATTAGAAGTCAAAAAGCTGAATGAAGCTCAGCTGATTTTAATGTAAGGACAATGAAAGATAATGATCTCATCTACAGCAAATTCAGTGGCATCTTCAGCAGAAGAAAAGATTTTAAATATGTATTTGAAAGTAGACATTTGTTGGCCGACTACTACTATCTGAAAAATGCCCATCTGATGCAAATTAATTACCCAGCCTACACATTTTCAGTGGTTGGAAAATATATTTACAATGGAGTGAAAATGTACTTTAAAGCACGCATCAAAAGCTCACCACCCCCTTTACAACTAAGTAAATATACAGTGACATAGCATCCTTTTTTTCTTTTGAAATATCTTCTGATTTCAGTCATCGACTATATCGAGGTGCCACAGAGCCCTCCATCTTTAATAATCTTTCTAGATCTAACTTCAGATCTTCAACGACGTTTAGATGCTTAATTCACTTAGATTTAAATGAGAACTAGGCAGTTAAACAATAAAATGTGCTTGAATATGAAAGAAGATAGTAATTTTTTTTCAGGAAAACAATATTTGAATGTTTAAAGTATACTTCACATAGCTACAATCAAGCAAAGTGCTAGCACAATTATGAAGGTGGAAATTTTCACCATGAAAAATGGCACTACCCCACTATTAGTGAAAATCGTCTTCCTTTCTAACCTGCCCTCACCTGAGATGTTTTCCCCAGATGTTTTGTCCTTCCCCAGTCACCCTTGTGTTACTCCTCCTGCCCTAGGTTATGCCCACCCTAGGATGCGAGACAATCCCAGTGCCAGCTAGCAGCGATTCCCAGTCATTCTGCAGAGGTTAAGACCTTCCAGGGGCCATTCCCAACAGGCGTGTCTCTTCAGCGCCCTGATTTCTGGGGACAAAGTGAACTCACAGGAATAGAGGATGGCTATTCCTGTCAGTTGACTCAGTGCCTGGGGACACAGTGTCAGCATCCTTTACATCTTTGTCTATGTTGACACTATTTCTGCCTCCCCTGCTTCTTATTTCTCCCATTAAGTCAGGTTTTACACAGCCATGTCCTTCTAGCATGGGACATGGAAAGGAAAGGTTGAGGGTCTTCTCCTGGCCTGAAGAAGGCCAGGTAAATTGAAAAAGAGTGGAAAGAGGAGGGCTGAGAAGTGCTAGAGGTGGGACAAATAGGGCTTGCTCTTCCTTCTGACACTGTAAAGAGATCACTGCGGGTCCCCTGGAAGAGCTGCCCTCTGCTACAGGACAGGACAGCAGCAGGTTCAAAGGGTTAGCCAAAGATGACATTCAGGCTGGTCACTTACGTGAAACACCCAAAACTTGTCGCCTTTGACTTCAGCAATATGGTTTCAGTCAGTCTGCTGCTCTCTTTTACTGGTACCACCTATTTTGTCTGCTTTTTGCAGCCAACCCTTCATAAAGTGAGGACAACAATGACAAAGAAGACCCGAGGACTGCAGGAAGGCTCAAAGGTAAACTTATGATAAATGATTTCTTTCTTTTTTTTTTTTTCATTCCAGAAATGACTACTGATAATGAAATCACCTTGATTAGTCTCAGAAAGAAAGTGTTGACATTTAAATGATATCACGAGTGGATATTATACGAGAAAAATCAAAATGTACCTTTGCCATATTATCTTTTAGTTGTATAAAAATGATGCCAGTTGAATGTGAACCTTTTAATGTATGATAAGAAGGAGAAAAACACCATTTGAAAAGTTCCAAAATACACATTAGCACTAATTAGTCTTCTGTAATAGGATTAAAAGAGCCACTATTAAGGACAATGTAAGCTTATTTCATAATGATTTGTTCTTACACAGCATTTCTCCAAAGCACCATTTCACCATTAACCTCTCAAGTTCAGTCAAACCACCCCAAATTAAATCTTTTCTAAACAACAAAAGATTGCAGGGAGTTACACAGTATGGAAAGTAGTGCAGGGTGAACCACACAAGAAACTCATGAAAAAAATCCAGCCAGCAGAAATAGCTAAAACATGCAGCTAAAGCATACACAGGAAGGGGTGGGGACCAGCCTTCTACTAGAACTTCTACCAGGGCTTCTTTTTTTAAGGCTCAAGGGCATATAAATGACATTTTGATAAGTGGAACTCTGAAATACTGGAGTCCAAGTCTTGAGCTACATCACTTCCTATGTAATTTCTAAATTCAGCCTGAAATGGCTACTGCATTGCCATAGTCTTCTATAGAAAATACACCACCTTTCAGAAAAATACTCTCCTAGAATAATTTACTCAATGTTTATATACTGTTTGGGCTCTTCAGAAAAATACTGCAGCAAGACTGAGCTACGAAACAAACATCCTCATTTTAATCTGAGCGTACTCCCACAACACTGCGTTTCTAAAAAGAAAATCTGGTAAATCATGCATTTAAAACATGCCCACAATATATAAATCCAGCTACAGCTTTGAGCAACAAAACACCTAAAGCAGTGTATCACAGGAAATGGGGGGTTTGGGGGGCTTCTGTTTGTTTTTTGTGTTGTGTGCTTTGGGGCAGTTTTTTGTTTTTTTTGTGTTTTTTTTTTAAGATTCAGGGGAATGGCTGCTTAGCTCATCTGCTTAAGTATCTTTGAAAGCACAAAAACGCGTCTACAGTTGAGGCAGCAATATACAAATCCCTTACATTTGCATGTGAAGTATTGGGGTTTGGATGTGCAAATGTCTTGAGAAAATTCCTGCTTGTTATATCCTAAGTAGCCACTGCATTTTCTGAAACAGAGGGTATGATGCTTCATGTCTGGCTGTATTCCATTCTGGGTAATTGCATCCTACCTGCATAAATTGCATTGGCAGTTTTCATTAGGCATGATATTATTCTTTATTTCCACCCTTACATTGTTGCTATATGCTATTAACACGCAGCTTTTTGTGCTTCGGCCAAGAAGCGGCTGCATGGCTGTGAGGAAAAGCCTCATGTTCCTTGTTTCATTTTTACTCACCCATTACCCACTGCCCCCCCAAAACAGTATTCTGAATAAAATGAAGAGGCAACTATGAAATCAATAATACAAAGCAGTCAGTCTCTAACTTTAAACACATCCCCTGCCTTTTTTAAGGTTATAAGAGAACCTCAAAAAAACCAAAAAGTCTTTTTTGTTTGTTTTTCAGCCAATTGTTGAAGTATTTATAAGCTTTTGTGCGTCTGGTTTTGTTCTGTTTTGAATGGTTAGGTATTTGATTAGCTTATAGTATGAGGAGTGAAAAATCCAAATGATATCCATCACACTTTCATCTGAAACTAAGTAGTAAGAACAACAATAATGTACAATTAATATACAAAATATAGCCCGAGTCTTGATGCAGAACCTGAGAAAATCAGCACCTGTGTTGATAGCAAGGGCAGCAGGGCTGTGTCTCCGGTGCAGAACCTGGCCCAAGACAGTTCTGTTTATTTTTCTCTGCCTCTGCACATTTATGTTCATTTGTAAAATTATGCACCCAGCTACTCTATTTCTTTACAGTTACACGACAGCTGCTTTTACCCGTAGTTTGCAAGTAAGCGTTCAGGAAATAATGACTTTCAACTTTTCAAAGTCAATTAATTAAAAGATTAATTAATTAGAGATGCATTAGCATCTCTTCCAAGGTATTGTTGAGCATAAAAGACTGAGTGGATTCGGTTCAGGAAAATTGCCTGTCACGACGTAGGAAAATTCAGATATTCTGGTAATAAGAAGAGGAAGGCAGTTTGGAATAATTTCTTGCACAGAATGATCTCCTGAGCTTTTTTTATTTTGGTTTGGTTTTAAGTCTATGGCCTCTGCAATGGAAGATGAAGTATCAAGACAGCAGTGTTAGTCCCATTTTGCAGCACCAGCAGCATGAATAAAAAGATAAGTTAAGGATGGCGCTCAGTTGGACATTCTTCACTGCCTTTGTCCTGCCTGAAGTGCGAGTTAGATAAGGTAAGGTAGTTTCATCTTCATTTATCTGAAGATCTTGTTGACATTCCATAAGCTAGACACTTGGAAGACATTTTTTATAACATCAGCCTTGATGAGCTGAAGACAGGAACAAATGCTTTCTCCCGTGGCTGCAGGGAGACCATCTACCACAATGCCATCATGAATGATCACCAGGAGGAGGTTATTATTCGTTCTCTCTTCAAAAGTATGATTACCCTAGAAAAATACTTTCTTTTATGCTAATGTATGAAACCAGTAATGAATCTGGGGGAGGAGAAGGGTAGAGAGGAGGGTTGCAAAGAACAGATTATCCAACACAGTCAGTAATCTTCAGGCAACTTTACTGAAAAAACAAAATAACACTCTAAATAGACACCCGTCAGGCCTTGAATTTTTATATATATTTATTTTTTTCCCAGCAACTTTGTAGGATCTAACATGACAACTTAATATCTCTTGGAAGATGTGTTATTGATAAAAGAGCTCCATAATGATGTGACATCAGTAAGGTAATTCCCAGGATTGGAACTAACAGCAAATATACACCACAAATCTGCACTGGCACCACTGTGCCTGTCCGTTGATTTCTTGACGGATAACAGAAGAAATACTTTTTCTCTTAGTAGCACAAGATTACCAACACCACAAGAATGCCAAAGGCATTCTCTCACCGGTGCACTTTGCTAATTCCCTATATCCAACAGCCAGGGCAGACAAAGGAGCTGTAAATCCTTCTAGACACACTTTTACCTTTGCCAGTAGCTTTTGAAGATGTCTGTGAGATTGGGATGCCAGTAAAGAACAGCCATCACCACACTTCAGGATTGCAGTTAGCCTTTCTGGAGGCACACCAAATATTCCTTGCAGTAATGAACCAAAGAACTTAACTGCATGGTCGTATAAAGGCTAGCTAAGAAGTTTAAAGACTAGCAGAGTGATTGGGTGTTACTGTGGAGACTCCAATCTTCCTCTGATGGAAAACAAGATCAACAGTGATACTCTCAAAACCAGAAATCGCTTCCAATATGTGAATTGGCTTAGTACAGACACAAATTAAACTAAAGAGCAACGTGGCAGAAAACGTGCTTGCCAAGGAATGCTGTTCAAAGCTAGCAAGTCAGGCGAGCGCTAAGAGTTGTGGTGGTATGAAAGGAAAGATGATGGGCAGCCTGAAAGTCTTGATGACTTGGTTAGCAATCAGTAGCAGTGCCATTTGATCTGCAAAACATTTTTTCCTCCCAGTTCCAAGGAGGTGACCTTTCCTTTGGGGTTTGTCTCAAAGGTGATAATGAAAGAGGACAGCTTTCACATTCCAAAGGTTGGAAAACACTTGAAAAGTGTTTGGTGTCTGAAGTTTTCGCTCTTCTAAATTAAGACTACAATTTTTATCAGCAGAGATCTAGCATTCATAATTACAGAGTTCCAGTGAGCAATCAAAGAGCTGTTCTTTTAACAATGGAAATAAATTTTCTGGTTTTCTAAATCTTAAAACCAAATATAATGAACCTATTCTACACGTAGGGCCATGCTTTCCTAAGCTTTTACTGGAAAGAAAGTAAAACTGTCTATCTTGTATTTGAGCAGCCAGTGCAAAGCCTCTGAAGTACAGAGAAATGGGCATGGCCAGGGTAACCCACTGAGAGTACTGCTGAAATCTCTGTTGTTTGTAAATTTTAGTTTATTTTTTCCAAGAAAGCATTTGAAGCGAGCAGAACTATGAATATTACTCATGATCTCACACAGGTGAATCCACAAGTCTCAACCACCTCCACTGACTCAGAAAGGATGTGCATTTCCAACATTGCTCCAGTGGATGTCAGTGGAACCTACAATTTGTTTTATTGTGTTTATTCTGTTAAACAGCATCCTGGTTTGAGAACTAATTCTGTTCAGTGATTTTACTCTGCAGCTCAGTCTCTTCAAAATAACTGCACTGTCTGAAGCTAAGGGCCTGTTTTGGCAGGCAGTGTCTGCTCCCAGCAGTGGTAACGCACCATGGTTAGAGTCACTGCTAAGGACGGCCCTGCAGAAAGGCTCTTCCTCCTCCTTGCTCCTATGAAGATCAAGGTCAATGCTAAATCTTTTGTACCACACTGGGGGGTGCAAGAAGTAAAAGTCTGCACCTGTGGGAAGAAGCGGCCAGGACAGGTGACCCTGAACCGACCAAAGAGGGATTCCAGCCCATATGTATCGTATTCGGCATAGCTGAGGGATCATGAGGGTCAAGCCACTTCTTCAATGGCCAGCATTCGAGCAGGACTCTGTCTGTTCTGTCTTTGAACCTGATCTGTGTGTTCCGGAATCCAATTCCAAAATCCAGCTCCTGAACACAGTTCCTTGTCTGCCACTGTGTGCAGGCTGAGATCCCCCCAGTATCAGTGGTGGCAGTGATGCAACTGCCATCAGAGGAGTTAGGTTTGATACTGATTTTTTTGTATACATTTAATTTTATTATTATTTTCATTACAGTTGTTTTAGATTTCTCTTCCAACCCATAAGTCTCTCTCCCTTATTCCTTTTCTCTCCCACTTTGGGGAGGGGTACAGTTTAACAGAGAGCAGCTGCCATTTTTTTCTAGTAGCTGGCCCAGACCTAGCCCTTGACTAACATTGTCACTCCAAGTTTTCCTATGGTTTCCAAGTCATGATCTTGTGAGGTTATAGTAAATGGCAGAACCACAAAAGTATTTCCAAGTAAAATCCACAGTTTACGGTGGTTTGAATATTACGTTTGAGCACCGATCATAGTCCACCGATTCATAACAAGTCAGGAATCACAGTTTTGAACAGAAAATGTTTTTACCATAGATACTCATACTTCTTCTATGACTACCTACATTCTTTTTTGCTAACAAAAATGAATGCTAATGACCTATGGAGTACATAAAAGATTCATTACTACCAGCAGACAACATCCCTACATCAGTGAGATGAAGAAGCAACATTACAAAAAATTAACATTTAGGGTACGTTTCAGCAGCAAAACTTGAAACGAAATCCCTCCCGAGCAAAGACATTTTAGTGCACTGAGCATGTAAATTAAATTTCATAGTGAGAGAGTTACAACAAAAGCCTCTTAATGTTCATATAAACTCTGAAAGTAAATATAAAATGTTTCAAGGAGATGCCTTTGTTTTCATAGTGTTTACTTCACATCCCTGTCAATTAATCAATTTCACTGTAATTCCCTGAGAGTTCTCAATTTAGTGGCAGAGTAGGCAATACTAAGAACTGCTTCTTACACTTGAGGACATAAAAGTGTTGACCATTTTTACAGATTGGGAGTAGCACACTTGTATCTTTCACTACAAATTCTCTCAATCCCCCTCGAGTTTTATTTCCATCGAAAACTCTAAGGCATTCTGTCTGCACTGCCAGCCTGCACTCCCGATTTGATGCTGGGTTGAGGTGAAGTTAGAAAAAAAAAAAAATGGAAAAGGCAAAACCCCCAAACATATCCCTAAGTATTGATCCGTGGTTAGCATGATGCAAATCCTCTTCTTCCTCCTCCAGGTCCTGACATAATCTGACTGCTTTTGAGGAAGCTGCATGTTTTAAAAAGCAGGTATTCAACCATTTCAATGCACCTCTTTTTTTGCCTCCTTTGGGTGCCTCTAGAGGGAATATCCATCCCAAATCAACAGCCCCTTTGGTTTCTGGCCAAATGCTACTGCACTTACTATCTCCCACAGCTTGCAATTAGAGCAGCTTTTTTCTCTCAGGGAAACTAAACCCTTGGCAATGGATGGAATCGGAGCACTCCCACTGCTTCCTGAAGGTAACTGAGCAGCCAACCCATGGCCTTATGAAAGAACTTTCATCTTCAGAGCGCGCTTGGATTTAGGAAGCTTCCTTCACCAATCATTTCACTTATATTTAACACAGATGAAGCTATATTAATCCAAAGGAGCTGGCACACTGCAATTTTCTCTGCCTCTAAGTTTACAAAAATCCCAAACAACGGTTTTTGACCTTTGTTAATGCAACAGGTTTTCACTTGCTGACCGACTGAAATGCTTTGCATCCCATGTATAGTAATTACTTTAAAGTTTGCTGATCCTATTTTCCAATTTGGCCATAATAACTACTTGGGACGAGAGAGTTCAAAGAAGATATGAATTCTTCATGCACACTTAAGCTACTGCTGCTTCTTGAGGTCTACTGGGGATAGCGCAAGACTTTTTGAGACAATCTCTCAGAAAAGCTTCAGATTTGCTTGGACTGCCTAAGCCCATGTGCATCAGTTACTACACTTCTGTCAGCCCTCTCTGCCAGTGTCCTAACACGGGGGCAATGGCCACGGGCCTGTGCTGACAGCATCACAGCTCAGCGCTACCCTGTGACTGCGTAAGAAACATTGGGGCTTGGCTGCAGTTATCCATGGATGTAGGAGGGGATGCTCTTCATGGACACAGCTTCTTACCAACTGAGAATATCAAAGAGCACTCACTCACTCACTCGAGTGTTCTGGTTATCCTTCTTATCCACCTTAAAAATGACATTATCTGTAAGGCTGCCATAACAACGATGCTCTCCCTGAATGCCCAAGAATAATGTCGCAAATCTCAAGGCAGATAAGGGATATCTCCTGTGTAGCCAAACACCACCTCTTTGGTTATGCAGCAGTACAAAAGCGCTCGCTCTTCTTATTTTTCAACTACCATACTGTGTCTGACAGAAACCGAATGTTAATAAATTCTGGCAAGAAAAAAAAAACAGAGGAATATAGAAAGGATAAATACACATAAAATCCACATTTTGTCTCATACCTGCCACCATCAGATAAATAATGCTTGCTAACCATACTGATGCATATACATTCATTATCTGGCACCGTAGAAGCTGAGAAGTACAGACCAACATATGCAAGCAGCCATACAAGCAATGACAGACTAAAATATTTTTCAACATAAAATAGTAAGAGAGCTTTATGCACTCAATATACTACAGATCCATTTAATTTCAAGGGTTCTATTAAGCATTGCTCTAATTGTACATCACTTGTAGTTCTTGATCTGTGAAGGGAGATAATAGGTGTTAAGTCATTGTGCTAGTACCATTCATTCAATTTATATTTTCAAAATAAAAATCATACACAACTCAAAAATCCTTATGAGCACACTAAAAGCATCATCACAAAGCCATCTGTTCTAGGCCACGTAGAGCTGAGTAACAAAACAAATGTTGCATTTCATTTTCAGATCCGGGCTTATTGATTACTTTATCTCCTGTGCTGCAGAGGATGCCAGAAGGCCCTGCTCTGGAGGCAAGTTGCAATGAAAAGAGACAAGAATTTTATTAGTGCTAGAGGATGCATAGCTCTGCTTTGGGAAAAATTACACGGCCCTCCAATGAGAAAAAATAATACAAATGAATGAGGCCTGACAAAAAGCAGGAAAAAGCCTGCAGCTGCCATAAAATTGATAAAAGCTGAAAGGGTTCTAAAAGATAAGTGTAAAGATGCCTAAGCCAACGACATTTCATTATTATCTCCCCGTAGTTGTCTAGGAGAGCAGGTGAGTCCTTGATGCGTTCTCTACCGTCCGTGCCCATCACTATTTTGCCAACTGAATTAGAGATGAATCACCCACAGGATCTGCAGAGCAGCCTCGTGCAGCTCCTTTTGAGAGAACAGCTCCTTTGGACAAAGCAACACCTCCAGTAACAGCATTACTGCCAGTTTTATTGCCTGCTAACAGCACCTAGAGAATTCATTGCCTTTATATATCTACATTTTTTAGCAGCTGGGAATGGCACCAGGAAATGTTGAATACCCTGTGTGTGGGTGATGTTTACGGCACTGTGATCTTTAAGAAGACACGGCAGAGCCTCTCTGCTTCACGTATTTTCTGATAGGAGAAAATAATTTGTCTGGGAATGTTTTGACCCATTGTTTTCCACTGACAGAAAAACGCCTTCCACAGACATAGCTGGGAATGACAAATGGAAAAACAACCACTGCAGCCGATGCAGGCATGCAGCACTTGCTCTGCATCACCACCTGTGAAAGGGCAAAACTCGGCGTTGTCTCAGCTGGGAAGTAAGAGGCAATTAAGTAAGCGGGCACATGCCCCTGACCCCCAAGTAAGAGTAAAGACAAGCTGCCCTTCCTGTCAGTTGTGCAAAGATGACTGTTGGACATCAGCTCTAGTTTTAAGAAGCCTCGACAAGTAGCAAACATGGCTGAACAAAACCAAACTTGTCCATAAGTTATCTTTTTCAAAATCCTGCTCAGGTCCCTTCTGGACCAATTTACTGAACACAGACTCAGAATATAGGGTCTGTTTTTCACCTGCTCTCTGCATAAAGTGATTCAATTTCTTATGAATTAATTTCTCCTCACACCACAAAATCTTAGATACCTTGGTGGTTTAAATTACTTATCTCTAATAATAGCATATTAGCATCAGTCCTGTTCCCTCTCTCCCAGAGTTTTATACACCTTGATGATATCCTCCTCATTCTAGTCCCCCTAGAGCTTCACAGATCAAACTTGGCTAATCTTTCAAATCTTCCAGACTGTAAATTAGAGGTCTCTGCTGCAACCTAATCTCAGCAATGTCCTTCTTATTATAAGGTCACTGGAAGTGCACAAATTACTCTGAATACAATTTTATTATTTCTTCAATTTGTGCCATAATTCAAGATGAATTATAAGCATGCCTATTTACAACGTCATATCAAGACCTGCCTCTCTTTTTCCCTGCTGCTATGTAGTATTCTATGCAGACCGTGTTACCTACACATAATTTTCTCAAGGTAAAATCTGCATTCTTCTCCCTTTGTAGGGTGTGAATTATTACTTTCGGGTCTCAGTTTCATTGTCTTTTAAACTTTCATGCCTCAAATCCATTAAAATAATCCAGTACTGTTTTCTATGCCAGTAGAAAGCAGTACTGGATTATTTTAATGGATTAGAGGCATCCTGCATTTATGGACACAACACGAAGTCTGAGTTATCAGCATGAGCCAAAGTTTGGTTTTGCCCGTGGCACAATCTTTTACTAGTATGTCCTTCTCCAAGGTCATTTACTTATGAGGTGAACATGCTCATTTCTCCAAAGGCTGCCCAGAAAGTCAGCCAAAATTTACCAGTATTTGCCCATTAATAGAAACAATTAAACCCAATAATTTAAAGCACTTGAAATGTTTGTGTTTGTACACCTCGATTTCACTTTTTTTACAGCCATCCATTTTGTATTATAGTAACAAACATTTACTTGAGATCTAGCTGATGAATACGATGGTTGCTTCCAGCCTAAAACATTTTATGATTCTATGATATGAAATAGTCCTATAATATGAGTATAACAGCAGGGCTCTGCAGAGAGGCAAAAATGGTTTCACAGATACCAGAAGTGAATGATTAAATTGTGATAAACTTTCTACAGATTCTTTTTGCTATTCTTTAGAATCTGACAGGAGGGATTTAATTCTCTATTAAATTCTACATAACAGTTAAAATATTCAGGCTGATGTACGAAGCATACTTTGAATTGTAAGTGAAATGTCTTGCCATTCATCAGCAATTACGCCCTTAATAAGCTCTGACTATTGTCAAAGCTTTCCAGCTTGTCAGTGAAAGTATGCAAGAGCTGATCTCTACAGGAAGATTTATGAATTAAAAAAACTCTCCAGAAAGCTCTCAGTAAAATCTGCCTTTAGGATCTACTCATTTTTATTCACAGTTTCCTGAGAATCACCCAGTCTGTGGTCAGAGCGACTAATTCAAAGCAAATGTATATTATTCATCTCATTAGGAAAATACCTGTAAGCAGATGACATTTTCTCTGAATGTATTCATGACCACACAGAACTGCAGCGAGCACAAACTCTTCTATTAATTTTAGTGGGCTCTGGATTAGATCCTACTTTAATTTCCTCTAAATGCATTTTAAGTAGGATTTTATTTGCTTATTAAAAGAAAAAAAATTGTATACAGAGCACATTTACAGAGCAGTGAGTATTTGCTGCTTGGTTTATTTGGGTATCACGTTGTTGCTCATGTCAACGTGAATGCCACGACACCATTCTTTCCACTGCAGGAACACGACTCTAATCCTAACGAAAGGGAGCACGTCAAGGTAATGGGATGTTTTAATCTCTCTAGAGATGCTTGGGGATGAACTGGATTAGGGTGTTTCACAAAATTCCTACACGAAGTCAACATTGCTTATCCCCAGAAAAACCGTGTAAGTTGTACTTCTATCGCTAGGTTATACTGATGGTCTACAAACTTTAGATTCGATTTATTCTATCCTTGAGGGAGATTTCGGGATCAGAGAGGCAAAAATACAGCAGCAATGGTGAGACTATGTCATTTCGGGGATGACAGCATTAGAGCTCACAGATAGAAGTTTGGAGTCCTGCTCCTCAAGCAATATCCCACATGGAAAATAAATATCATACCCTTACCAATTTTTGTCTTTTGTTGTACCACCAGCCTAACAGTTTCTTACACAGGTTATCAATCCACATGAAGTACCCTGGTTAGAGTGGACAGAGGAACACAGACATGTACTCACCTACAAAGGATTTACTACAAAACTTGCTTCTTGCTTACATGACTTCTGAATTAGAAAACTTCAGTGGGCAAGTGCTTAACTCGACAACTCAGTAAAATAATTCTCTCTACGCCCTCTTGGCAAACGTACAGAGACTGGAGTAAGGGCAGGACCAAGTTATATAAATAAATGCAGTTTTGGCTACCCAGTGCAAAGCTGTAAGCCAGTCATTTAGCCACTAAGTACTTTGTAAGATCATGTATTTTACTAACTACATCCTGTTTCTTAAAGATTCAAGAAACCTTCCTTTAAGTTTTTAAGCTATTTGCTTATTCTTTGTTATTCTCCTACATGTAGAATTCCTCTCCAGATCTCAGACTTCCCAACAGGTATCGATGTTGATTTTATCTCCTCTGTGAGTGTGTCACATTTCATTTTGTAGCAGGATATTTTTTTAATCCTTTCATCCTAAAGTTCTTCTCCCCTCACCGGCAATGATTTGAATATAAGTATGACAGTTAATCAATACTCTGCAAGCACCGGTCAATGCAAACTGAACTGCATAATGCTTCTTGAGTCACCATCCCCCAAATCTCAAAGCACCTACAAAGAACCCAAATTCTTGATCTTATTACTTATCTACCAAACCTGTTCATTCGAATTTTACTGCAGAGCTGAAGGAAAACCGTGCAGAGCCTTCCAGCCAGCCAAAGCTCACTAATTGCACCATGGTCCCAGGACATGATTACTGAAGTGGAGCGTAGGGCTAAGTGGCTTTTTGTCAGTTTTATTTCCATAAACACACCACCAGAGAACCACAGGAAACATCCACTTGCATTTGTAACTGAAGACAGTACGTTTCACATCAGAAGTCAGTAACAGCAATAATAAGGGAAAGCATCGTTAAATGGAGGTGGTTTGGTTTTCCTCCCAAGCTACAGCCCAGCCTTGTTTCATAGCTAGATGGACAAGATCTGCCCTGGTAGAGTGCTCTGCACTTGGGTCAGCAGCAGGCAGCACTTCTCCAGCTTGTGTTTTGTCTGAAATAACACTACACAGGTTTTACCAGACAGTTACGAAGTGATTCAGAATTGTGCAGGATTCAAATGGCTGTATATGCAACATGTATGCCTTTATGTCCCAGGACTAAAGCTGGGTAGACATACACGGGGAAGAGTGTGGGGGAAGTGAGAGGGTCAAGGAAGCCTTCTGGAGATTTTGCTCTTGCTGTGTGTATGAGAAGAGAGCAGCACATGCTCAAAGTGATACTGCAAAAGAAAACCATGAGGTGGGCAAACAGCCCAAACAAATTATGTTTCAAATTCGCCAACTCCTACCAGACACTGTGGATATTTTTTAATGTGCTGATTTACTCATGAGTGTAAGAAATATCCTACTGGGCCTGATCTTTTGATCAGTGATCACTCTACCCCGCCATGAATCTGAGCAGGCTGATCTACCCCGTGTCTGCCTGTGGCCAGAGGAACAGCTATTTGGGAGCAGGTATCTGCAATCTGCCCATTCTCTTTTTCCCTTCCCAGGCAACTCCAGTCACTCACCTGGGAATGCTGGATGAAGAAGGCTTCCCTACCCCTTCCCTGCCATGCCCACTATGAACCTGCTGCCCACGGGTTTGACTGATCCTCTGAGAACCTCCCACTCTTGTCTGTCTGCATTTTCTGCTCTAACAACCAACTCCTGAAGTTCAATACCACCGTTACAGAAAACAAACACACAAAAAGTTACTTCTTTTTCTACACTGTAAATGGATTTCCCGTGGTTTTGTCACATGCAGCCCTGTTCTACTTTATGATTTTGCTCATCTCAGCCATATCCTCACCGCAGCATTTTCTTTTCCAAACCAAAGAGCTCTGGCCTGTTTTACTTTTCCTTTGATAGCTTCTTTCTTCTGCCAAGATGACTGTTACTTGGCACTTCTAGAGCTACTAACAGCCTTGCCACACTCTGCCTACCTTGGTTGTAGCCCCAGAAAGTGTGTTCATCAGGAAAACAGAAAATACTATGGTCTGAGAATTCTACCAGAAGGCGGCTTTCTTTGCAAAGTCTGATATCACTTAAGAAGAGAACAGCTCTGAAATAGCAGATCTTTTTCTGATACCACAGAAGACAGGTATCATACAGCTTCATGGAGCAAACTAGAGTAATACATTCTGCATTCATGAAATGAAGCATTTCAAAGCGAAGTAAGCAGAAACACATTTTCAAGAAATAGTTTTTCTCCCTGGAGTAACTCCAAATCCTCAAGAGTTTTGTGCACTTCCCGTGCATTCCAAAACAGGGAAGAAGGTGGATTTTAGTAATCCTGGTAAAGCTCAGGGCTACTTGGTGAATTGCATTATTAGTGTCAATGTTGATAAATACATATAAATATTTTCTCATTTTTGCTGTCTCTGTAGATTTCACATTGCAACAGTAGAAGGCTAAGCAGACACCGTATCTGTAGGAAACAAAGATTATGAAGGATACCTAAAGTGGATCATTATAACATAACAACTGTGGATCATCTGGGACAAGGACACATTACTGTGATAATACCCGAAATCCTAACACTTGAAGATTAATTTAGTGTTTATGGAATACGACACCAAACCTGACCCCAGAAGACTTTTTCAACACCTCAGCACTTGGACACAAGCTATTTAATAAGAAATGAAAGTAAACGCTAATTCTGTACAACTTTCAAAGTAAAGAACTATGGGACAGATCAAAAAAAACCAGCTTTGTTGCTTACTCTGTCTCAATCAATAGATCCATGTAAATCTTGGCCTAAGTTTAATCATTTGGCAGTTTATCAAACATATTTTGTTTAATGTAAAATTAATGTTAGCGTTTAACTGGTTTCTAACGTCAAAGCAAAGTATTTCTATAGCAAATTTGTCAGTTTGTGAATTGAAATAAAGAAACACAAAACCGGAAATTTGGGAGAACTTTGTTCTGCAGGTTGTCAAAACTGAATACGATTTTCCTTAATTAAAGCTAATTATTAAATTATGCAGTTTTAATTAGTTACAGATTTCAGATAATCTTTCTCACTAATGTTGAAAGTACCCAAACTATGTCACTCATGCATGTGTTCCTTAGGACAAAATTTATCCTAATTAATGACAGCTTTTAACAACACAAAATATTTTCTTTCCCTCTCCTTTTCATCTCTAAAAAAAAAAAAAAAAGGAAATTCATTGTTCTTTCCAATTCAGTATGGTGATTTCTGAAAGTAAACTCTCGGCTGACACAATACAGTACAGAGGAGCTCCTACTGTTGGTTTTTATTTTTCATTCTCATCCTCCACACAGACTCCTGGGCTTCACTTAGTGAAAAGTCCACTCACTCTCTTTGTTAGCCAAGGGTGATCTTGAGTAAATGAGTATGACGGACACTTCCCATGAGTAAATAAACTCCTGAAGGCGCCAGTGCAAGGTACAATTATATACTTACCTGGGAAGAAATGTTTTGTTCCTTGCCAGGCTTGAAAACAAAGAGTCCAGAAAGAGAACAATATGAAACTAGAGAGAAAACCCCCAAATGACAAACTTCACAAACAAATCTTCAGCTCAGATTTTCCTCATAATGACAGGGGGTCTTTTTTACTTGTACATTTTACCAGTAATAAGAAGTTACTGGTTCTAAATAGATAGCATTATTAACATTACAATGGACAGAAAAACCTTCATCGTGCCCATGAAGTAAACAGGACTAATGGCCACAGAGCAGATCTGAAACGCCAATCCATACACTCCCCTGCCTGTTTGGAAAGGGACATAAAGGAACACAAATAGGAATAAGGTAAAGTCCTTCAGTCATTTCATTAAGGATTTACAGAAATTTGACCTATTTACTAGACTAGAGCATCACAGAAGAATGAAGGGCTGGACCACCAAAAAAGCAGAGGTCGTATATCCAAAACAAAGACCTTAAAGTTGCTGTATTTTTATATCATCTTTAACAAAACCACTCTGTTTTCTGCACCCATTCCACCCCTCCACCACTGGGCTCAGCTGGGACCAAATTAAAGCTGAATGTCTGCTTTTTCCATACCCACAAGTTTGACCCCAGGCACACATTTCAAAGGACTAATTGTCATATTTTATGTATTTCTAGTTGTTTCAAAATAACTTTAATAATATACCTTCTTTTAAAGCTGATTTTGTTTTTTAAAGCAATTTGTTCCTTTCAGCACAATTGGGAATCCAGAACAGAAAAGGGGAAAGAAG
>JAAGNO010011776.1:85414-98164 GCA_033439905.1 Ceryle rudis
AAAAAATCCCTCTAGAGTCTGAAATTGTATGATTGTGTATTGTAAAAAGGAAACACTTTTTTTCATATGTCACATATGGGATGCACACCCTTCCTTTTCTGCTTGAGGCATTAAGATCTGTGCTGTTTACAATTCAAGCGAGCCATGAGAGTCACCAGTTCTGGGCAACATACCCCTCAGATGTCTGTATCCAAATTTAAGTAAAGCCTCAATAAATCCCTGCAGACTAGACAGTCTAAAACTCCTTACAATAGCAAAATAATAACAAGTGTCTTTTCCTCATATGAAGCTCTGTTTCTGCAATGCAACAGCTACGTCTGGGGTTACTATCCCAACTGCAGCACCATGCTAGTGCAGCTCTACTGTCTTCTCCCTTAAACTTGTTGATGAAGTTTTGTTCAAGATGCATGCTGCTGCACGCTGTCATTTTTATACAACGTCTTTCAGAGCACAACGTGTTCTGACTACAGGTCCTTACTGTACAGAAGGTCATTAAGCCATTTTCTAGCACTTAAAGTGTTTTCAGTGAACAAAAGTTTGTTGACCAAACCAGTCCTTTGATATTATAGAAGTTTCCTCTAAGACTCAATAACGGGAAACTGTACACTGCTGTCCTGTATGTAAACAGGCTATCTGACACATAAATATCCTGAAAGGAGAGGGGTAATGGAAATAAGCCAAGTGTATCTTCAAACCTCTCATTTTTACCTGTTTTTGTAGTCTGGAAGTATGTATTCAAAGTAAACCTGTATGAACAGTATGTTTCAGTCAGCACCTCGTTTGATTTTGTTATTCAGACGTAGAGTAAGATGCAGTTATAACTAAGCAGTGAACTTCACAGTCACATTCACATGTAAATAAAGCTTCAGTCATCTCCCACAGGCTGGCCCACTAACAAACCCATGAAATCAAAGTACCAACAATATTAATATAAACAAACCTAGCCAAGGGTATACATTAAAATGTTTCACGTGTGGCATCAACTCTTCACACACAAACTGAGATCACTTTGCCATTGTCTCATAATAATAGAAAGGAGGGCAGGAGGTGGAATTACAAAGAAATGAAGACATTTAGCACTGAACTGTTTCATACAAAGCGGAAAATGGTTTCTTGCTGGAAGAAATACTTTTGTGAAACACAGATGCCATGCTGTTTATCTAATGACAAAGCAGTTGAACCAGAAAGATGGATGGGTTCTCACTGGCATTTCCTGCTGACCATGTTAAGTACCATAGCTGAGAGATTTTTAGACTTCCCTGGAATTACTTTCCATAAGACTTGATTGAACTAAATGTGCTCTATGCAAATCTCTGAATATAATGGAAACCGAAATCAGCAAAAAGGGCTTTCCCCGCACTCACTCAAACCACTGCTATGCAGCCTAAAATGCAGAAATACTGCTTGCAGAAAGCCTTGGTGGATAATAACCTTTCTGTGCATCATCAGAAGGTTCGAGTGTTTTCAGATTTCACTCTGAATTACAGAGGAAATGAGGTTGAGTTTCCACACTACTCAGAATGGAACCAATTATAATACTTAAAATTAAAGCAACTATCTCTACAAACACTCATCACTCCCCTGCAACATGATGTAGACATGCTAATTTCATCAGGACATTTTGAAGCCTCGGTTACACATCTCCCAATGCAGTCTTCCAAATGAGCTACTGTCAGATTTGCCTAATGCATCGAAAGATAAACTGGGACTACCACACTGCTGAGGTCTTCAGCCAGCCAGTAACCCCTCCTCCCTCCCCAAACACCAACTAAACCCAGCTATAGTGAGAATTGACATCAGCAGCACTCACCACTTTGTGACTAACTCAGTGGCTGAAGTAACAGAGCAGAAAATTACGTGAAAGGATTTTCAGAGGAGAAAGAATACGACTGCTCTCGTCTGGCTGTTGGGACTACTGCTCTCTGAATGCTTCGGCCTCACTGGGACCTACCTTTCTGTGCTACATTTTAAGTTCATTTGCTTTCCTTTTGCAGCTGTAAATCAGCCTGCACTGGCCTGTGCAGCCCTTCACAAAGCACTGGAGCTGTGTAGATGCTGCACTGATTTACATCATCTCAGAATTGGACTCAAAGACTTTAAGTAGCATGCTGAGATCGGATATGTAACATCTATACCAGAGCATCTAGCATTTGATTGCAATATAATGAAGAGTCATTTAAGTAATTACTTTTGCATAAATTACTCTATGCTGGTACGTTCCAATCTATAATTGCTGCACATTACAAGCACCATGGTTACTAATCAAGGGGAGAAAGGAATTCGAGACCTCGAAAGAGCAAGAGAAATTAGGTAGAGCAAATATATGGTTAGACTAAAGAACACATTATTTGTCTGCCATCTTGACATGTGGTATGCATATAAGCAGGAGGGTGAGGAAAAGTACCCAGAAGTGCCACACCTACCTAACCCAGCCCACGTACTTTCATGTGTCATGGAATACATAAGCAAACTATCTAGATTCAAACAGTACAATAAATTCCCTCATCACGGTTTAAGTAGAAAGGTAACTCGAGATGTCAATGTTGCCATGTTTCATAACTCCATAAAAACTAACAACCTTAAAATAAGTTGTTCTTTCATTAGAGCAAACCCTGTATCCTAGATGTAGCAGCCTCCCAGCGCTCCCCTGTTTGAAGCAAGAAGCCTGTGGCCATAGCAGAAGTCCTTATGCTGATTTCCAAGAGGAAACCACTGCACGGGACCCCTGCACTTGCAAGGAGAGTAGCATGAAGCAGAGCACTGGTAACCTGAGGGAAAGCCCACCCCATTCCACAGACAGCATGGGAGCAGTAGTGGCTGTTGACTTCTGGGGCATACTCGCAAGCTTTTTATGTCCCTGTCCCAGACTGCAGGTTGTGCAGTCAAAGCCAAAGCAGTTTTGACTGGTACTCAGCTTTCGTTAGGAATACTTGGTGCATCTGCTCTCTTATGAAACTAAATGTCTTGTGACAGTAAGCGCAGCATGATGGAGGGGGTCTGGCAGAGATGCTGAATGATCTTTGGCCTTTATTTATATGTGACATTTCCAGAAAAAAACCCAACATTTTATTAGATAAGCCACAAAGGAGCAATCCTTCAATAAGTGCCTATGGCCACATTCTTCCTGGCAAAGATAAGATTCTGAGCATGCAAACCACAGGTTAGGAGGATATGTTCTGCAAAGCTAAGTAGAAATGGAAGAGCAGGAAGGGAGAAGCCTTAATGGGGACAGAACGACTCCTGAGGCATCTCCACGTTCAGAGCTGCCCCACAGCACTTATCCTGAGAAGCACTGGCACTACCCACCAAGCTCAGTGGGCACACAGTTCATTGACTGACGTTAAATAAACCATCCATATGTCACTGTTAACACAAATAACAATTACGTACTCACAGACTGTATTAAAAGCAGAAGGGAACTTGATGTAAATACAGATAAATTGAGAACAAAAGGAGAATGCGACACGGTGACATTTCCAAAACACTGCAACTCAAGACAAATTCCATCTGCAGACTTGCCTCACGTAAAAGTAAGCAAGTTACAAAGGCTGTAAACTTACAAACTATGAAAAATAATGAGTGGGACAACGTATCATGTAATTGATAACAGTTTCAGCCAGCATCAGAAAAAACCATGACCTGCTATTCACAAAACTGGGTCGAAGTATGAACCATTATCTGGAATGAAGAGAGATTCAAAGTTTCTGCATAAGGCATGGAGAGAGTAATTAGCAATTAAAAGATGCAACTGATGAACATAGTGTAGAGTGAGGAATACAGGGAAGAACAGCTTCCCTCCTCACTCCTTACAGGTTCTGCGATGGGCTGTTGCCTAGCAATCTCAAGTTAAAGCTAATGAAGTCTTATGTGTGGGAATAGATTTATATACACATATCACACATATAACTACATAAACACATATGCCCAAACACAAGCTAATCCTTTTAATAAATCCAGCCCACAGAATTCTAATCATTACAGAGTTTCTTTACAGCAGAAGCTATATTCAGATGTACAAATACAGCGAAATCTCACTTGCAAAGTACTACAAGCTTTATGCTTTCAGAACCTGAAAATAAGTCCTGGTTATTTTTTTTCTTCTCAACTTTCAGGTCTCCTTGGGCCCAGATTTTAAATCTTCCTGATGTTAATTTCTGCAGCTTAATTATGCTACCATGATTCCTCTTCCCCACTAGACATATAATGTACAAATCTACAGAGAAAACACCAGTTCCTGGCAAGAGCTCTTGGCAAAGTAGTGATCCTTCCCCCTGAGAAGGGGGGGGAAAGGTATTAATATTAATATTTTGAATATTCAGACTATGCACAGAAATACTAAAATTTGCCATGAAATGGGTAGGATTTGTGGAAGCCCCCCTTCCAGCCCCGTTGAAATGTTTGACTCAGGTTTTGAGCTTGGCCTCTTCCTTGAGAGGAACAGCAAGGCAACAGAAAGATGCAGAAAAAAACACCATGAGAAAACTACATGAATGGAAAAATATCTTAGCAGAGTAATCCCTCCAAGCCTCTACCCTTCTAAAACTATTCTGAACAGATGGGCAAAGGTGTTTCAGGCCAAAGCTGCTACTTTAGATTCAACTTGCACTAGATTTAGAAGTTTCTTCTGCTCAGTAGTACTACAAGTTGCACGAAGAAATGGCTTGCAATCTACCTAGGCGTCTGAACACTGCTGGTTAATACTTGGTATGGACAGCTATGAGAAGTTTCCTGTGGAAGTGGACTAAATATTTGATCTATATATCCCAGCTGATATTATAACCTATCTGATATAAAGGAATTTTCTCCCAGAAGGTAAAGAAGTAAATGGAGTAAATGAGATAGTGACAAAAGCAAAGCTTCATTAAGCGAGTTACGGTTATCCAGTCATTATTCCACCTTGTAAAATTATCTTTCAATAAATACAGACTTCTGAAAATGAAGAAATGAATTAATATGGACAGTCATATAACATTATCTCTTCCCCCCACTCTCCAGAATTATTGGTAACCTGTACGATTTTTTTTTCCAAGCCTCCCAGCTGCATTTGTTGTTACACATATTTGTATACGCATTGAATCATGAGGAACTAGCTGCAGTTAGCTTAATAAAACCCCAAACCTCGAAATGAGGTTTTTCAGGCTAGTCATGACCAGTGAAAACAGTCACCGAGACAAATATTTCTCTCCCAGCACCTCTGCCTGTGATATGGAAAATTACTGAGTAAAAGCATTGCATGCATAGATTGTGCCAGTTGTCAAGTAGAGGAGGTTGTCAACAGTTGAAAGGGAAAAAAACCCCAAGAATTCCAGCTTTTACTTACAGAAAAATCCTTACTTTCCTTCTTCTTCAAATTAAAACTACTGTGTGACAATTCAAATCTAGAAAACTCTTTTTCAAAAGTACCAAATTCACTTATTAGAAGAGAGGCATTTAGATAGTCAAATCTGGGTACAGCCAGTCACGGAAACTGATAATTGTCCAAAAGGACACAGCCCTTGTATCATCTTTTTCATCCTGAAATATGGCATCTTCTGTAGACAAATAAATTATGGGACTATATTTACTGCAGCTACAGGAAGAGCAGTATTTGCCATATAAATTCTTGCAGCACTCTTTTCTTCATCGCCACTAGCTAAGCACTGGCTAAACAAGATGAAATATTGATATATTATGGCTACCTTTGTATTATTAAGGCATTAAAAACCTTGTTAATACTAAGACATAAAAAGCAAGACAAAATTATTTTCAGTTACTGTTTATCTTTCAGTGGGGGCAATAAAACCTGCCGAATTTTCTCACAAAAACAATTTCAGCTTTCAGACTATGCCACTATATATTGTTGCCTATACAGCACCTATTGTTTTCAATACCCACAATGATCCGTGAATGCTTCTTTAGCCACAAATTTTAAAGGTGCCTAAGACTTTGGTTTAGAAGAGCACAGAAAATAAGCTAAGGTTTTTCACTTCTGTCTCCTGAGAGAACAAGCAGGCTGCACGGCATCCCTGCTCACCCCGGGTGTGAGGAGACACTGCCCAGGCTACACCTGGGACACAGCTTCAGTAGCCATGAAAAATAAATTTCTGGGCTTTTTTAGTTTATAGTACGTTCTTGTATTACATTTATATACCCTATTACTAACAAAATATTTTGGTCTGACCTATACAAGGATATACGGACTGTCAATGTCAGGTGAGCAGAATAGATCAGGGACCAGATCTTGTCAGTATTATTCACTTGAATTAAGCATGTGACTGCTAGAATAAATCACAATTTCCAGTTTATGAGATATCCTTTTTTCCAGCTCTTGTTATTAACAATTATGGCTGTTTTATTTAAAATAAGCTCATGGAGTACTCAGGGAGGAAGCCATGAATTAGATTCAAAGAGCTTAGTTTCTCACTAAAATAAGAGATTTGAATTTTTATCAGCGAACAGACAGATTTATCACCTAACTCTAAGAAGGAAGATTGAAGTTTTACTTACAGACTGACACACAGCCAGACGCCTAAGCCATCACATAGGTATTTTAAAAGGTACCAGTGCCAGAAATTGTATCATAATAGGTCAGTATAAAGCATATTCTTTAGAAATCTCAGCATGGGAATAGCTCAATTCCTCAGGCTCGCCAGTCCCAGCCAGCTGCAGATTACTGCACAGTGAAAAGGCTTGATGGAGACTTTGTTGGGGTCCTGCCAGTTTAAGTTCTGGTGCAAGCAACGACATTGTCTGCTTGTGAAGGAGCCAAGGACAAGATGTGGCACCTGATGCGATCATTAGCTGCCTACCTGTTTGTTGCATTCCCCAGCAGCATGTGAGGCTGGGGCACAGAGGAGAGTTTGACGCAAAACATGAGCTCCAGTAGCTGTGTAAGCGATGGACTTGTCAGAAGATGAAACACAGCTGCAAAGTACTGCCTTAGCTGTACGGCTTCACTCCAGCTAGGAAAAGCAGCTATATAAAAATGACATGGCAGCAAGGAAGGAAAGAGAAGGAAGATGAAATGAAGGAAAAGAGTGCAAAAAGGTAAAGAGTGTGGCAAAGATCACTGAAAAAGTTACCTTTTAAACAATGAAGTAAGCTGGATGTCCAGAACTGCCCAGGTAGGACCCTAATATGACCTGTATGTTTGAAATCTGTCTAGAAGTGCTCATGCTTTAGATCTTTTTAAGCACTAATAGGCTGGACGCACGAGGCTTTCATCCCACTTCTTTCCCCCCTGCACATGAAGACGTGCAGTGGGTTGGTGCTAACACCTGAGTGACTGTGTCCTGCACAGGCAAACAATTGCTGAAGACGGAAGCAGAAGGATAAGGACTTAAACAGCTACAGGACAAAAAAAAACCACCCCAACAACTGACCACAGTCAAAAAAGCACAGTCCAAGTACCTATCATGATTTAATGTGTCAAAATATCATCATCAAAACCAATCTAACTGGCTTTCAAACTAGAAATATATCCTAAAAAATATTTATCAGTCTTAAGGCAAGTTTCTTAGACAAAACTGTAAGGACATCACACCAAACAGGGAGTCTATGTTGCAGTAAGAGTAGAACTATCAATTTGGAAAATACATATGATTCCCAGTTGAAGATGATGTTTAACGAAGCCAGTAAAAATGCAAAATTATCTTTTGACTGCAAACTCTCCAAAACATTCCAATGAATTTATGTCGAGAACAGCCTGCTTCCTACAGTTACTAATACAAACTATTTCACTGCAGTCTTGGAAACAGGCATTTCAGACTTTTATGGCCATATTTTCCAAGTCATGCACATTTTACGCTACAAACACATCTGTTTGAAATTAACTCATGAACATGATTATTTAATGTGCACAATAAAGTCAAAGGGTCTAGCTGGCCATATGCTAACAACTGAACTGTACACCTGCCCTCATCTTCCCTATATGCATCCAAACATCATGAAGTTTATGCATCAAACCACAAAAGCCTAGGGAATTTGGGCTTTTTTTCTGGTTTTATTTTTTGCTCTCTACTTGCACACCACTGATTGACGAAATGTAACAAACACTGGGTCTGAGATAAATGTTTTCTTACACGGTCTTCAGCACTTGGAGAATACCATCAGGCAAGGCTTGCTTTACAAATTCACAAATAATTGCCAGCGTGCACTTCAGTGCGTGTCAGTCACGACAAAAATCACAACAAACCTTACAGTCTAAATATTTAGGAAGAATTGTGTAATTTTGTGTGACACTACTCAGGACTCACAAGGAAAAAAAACCCAATGAAGAAAAAATGCCAAAAAGCTACACCTTGTAACCATCTGTTTCTCAGTTACAATGAATAAAGTGTAACTATGAAGATTTATGCTACGCTATGAAACATTAATGTTGGTGCTTCATGTCCTTATGCTGCTCTTCATTCACGTATCAGCAATATTCTTTAGAAATGCTGGCACTATGCTCAAGAGCTTTGTTCACCTTTCACTACCAAGCTCTACATTCCTAGAAGCAGTAACAAGCAACAGTTTGATGTCTGACACAATATGTCTTATGTACATAAGATACACTTCCTAAAAGCTTTGAAATCCCAGTGTTACTTGTGAAGGAAGAGAATGAACTGCAGAATAACTGGGGTTTTTATTTAAAAAAAAAAAAAAAAAAAAAAAAAAAAAAGATAGTACCACTGGAGGTATTTATCAATATTTACATTAAATTTATCTACTGTATCTGAAATACTTTTTCCTTCCAAGTACAAACAAAATCTTGTACCACAAGCATACACGGCAATCAGGAATCACATCCAAGTATCTGGTTTTTAGGTAATGCACACTGAATATTCAGTGATATCACACTGAAAGAGATTTTCTACATGGATCTGTTTTTTACATAAACAGGGGGACCCCTTGACTGACTTGAAATGTACTTGAATAGTTTCATCCAGAATTGAGATCCAGACAAAGCTCAGGACACAGGATAGTTAGAAAGTAAATACCCCATGAGCATATTTGCCCAACCTTCAACTACGGCTGGCTAAAACCAGAGTTCACATCCCCTAGTTAGTGGTCCTCCAGGGACTGTTTCATCCTTGAATTTGACTAATTGCTTTCAATTTTTTTTAAACTTATACGAACTTTAAGTATCTATATCATTTGGAAGAAGATACACAACATAAATATTTACTGTGCAGAGAAGTAACTGTGTTTTGTGTACAAAATATACTTGTGTGCAAGTGAATTAAGTTCTTGGCTATTATTCACAGGATTCTGAACATGCAGCCAGACCAAATAACAGAGAGTTGAGATAATTTGGGTTAATTCTATTCTGATGAATATCTTAATATAAACTACAACTACTAGGAGACTACAGTTAATACCAGGACCCAAACTGTGTGATAACAGTAAACTTTCTTCTCAAAACTAAGGGGAATCCTTAGTTTGGACTGATACTTATTATAGGTGAAAGAAAAATCATAATATTTAGCTTACAGGAAAATAAATCTAGAAGAGTCAGTATGTAGCAATGAGAATTCACATGTGCTGGAGGACTTGACCCTTTCGTATTAGAAAAAGCCACAGATCTACAGAGCCCATGTCTTGTGGATTATAGCTATGCACTCTCAGGTGTTACGCTGTAATGAGGACACACTTGTTTAATATTCATTAATCCTCTTGTTTGCTCAGTAGAGAGGATATTTGAACTCTAGCGTTCAAATGGACTTTACAGACTAATTTCCCTTGGGTAGTCTTTTTGTTGAAATTTCTATGAATTGATATCTAATCAAGGGAATAAAAGGGGATGGAGAGAAGCAAACAGTTGCAAAGCTTGCTAGGGTTCATGAACTGAGAAGTATTTTCTTTTCTGAGAGCACTGAAATTTCAGACATCAGAAGATTATTTGAATTTTAGCCCTAAATTAACTCCATCAGATGCTGTATTCTTCTCATGTTTGCACAGGGGAGGTAAAGATCAATTTTAAATTAACACTTTCTTCAACATGGAAAAAATGCACATTTATAGATAAGTCATTCTCCTACAGGACATGAAAAACTCAGAAACAGAAGGCAGCCCTGCCATTCTATTAATCTCAAAGAAAGGCAGGGTTTGTGACAAAAGATCACCCGTTGAATGAAGTAGTGCAACAGGCTGCCTCTGGCAGCGACCAATAGCACAGTCAGAAAAAGCACTGTGCACTCACCCACCCGGGCAGTGTTTACATAGAGGAGGGCTGGCTTTATTTTATTTTTTTAAAAGAACCCAACTGATTCTTGCAACAATCAGCTTATACTTTCTAAAGTTTATTCTTACTTTCACACAAGCAACAATATACACATCTTGGAGGTGGCGGCCTAGAACCCACTTTCCCGGCTGTATTCTGTAATACAAGAACAACCCAACACGGAACCATTACAATCTTAATCCATAATTATCAAGACAACAAATGAACACAGCAATATACCACCTCGAAGAGAGGAAAGATTACTTTAAAAGGCTTTCTTGCTTATCTCAGACTTACGGTCTTGTGATTGTTCTCATCTTCCAAATTTTTCTTTTACTGTTCCATAATCCATCATTTGCCTTGAAAAACAATTTCTCAGCATTTATAATGCTCCCGCAAGCAGAAAGGGTTCTTTGCTGTCCAAGATTAATTTTTTACCCTAGCAAGATAATCAGTTTGACTGAAACAAAAATTCTCTTAAACACCCATGGTAAGCCAGTAGGAAGAGCTGAGGCCACCAGCTCAGTGAATTACATTTGTTTAGTTGGCAGAAGTCCGAGGTGTTACACAGAAGAGATCCACCTAACTAAACGACCAGATTTCCAATTGTTACTATTAATCCTGAAACACACTGAATGCTGAAACTTCTGCATTGAGGTGTAGACAGTTCCTCATCTCTAGATTTCCACATGATGTAACGGATGATACTGGAGCATACTGAGCGGCATAACACCAAAACCTCCATAGTAGCAGCCTGAATATCTGAAAAACTCTGAAAACTGAGAACTCTGCAGTGCCCCACTCTTTCCTCCACTGCACAACGTGACCATGCCTGTGTCCTTTTTTATTTTAAAAAAGTACCGCTTCAGTTTTCCATATTCTGCAGTGGATTTACAACTCACACTGATCTTAGGAAGTGTAACCAAACGAGAGCAAGTCCATCCACACAAGCTGCAGTTGCTGTAGGGTGGATCCTCTTATGATTATGAGGGATGATTAAAGGCAGTTCCCTAAAAAATGCTGAAACTTGCATATAACTAACTATTTGAAGCTGGCAGGACTACCAAAACCACTAAAAGTTAATCACTTCATTGTCCCTAGGACCGAGGAAAGGGGTTAGATTTTTCAGTAAAGTTTTTATATTTGATCCAAGTTCAACCCAATGGGCATAATTCTGCAAATGCCTCAAAGGGATGAAGTGCTCTGATGAGAAAAGTTGTGCTGCCAGAAAGCATTCATGAGACAGGGCTACAGGAACTATGACCCATAAATTAGATGTCACTGAGCTTATCCAGAAAAAAAATCCTTCAACGTAGGAGTGTATCACTGTTGGAGCAATTACTTTTCAATGGTTTGTTGGGGATTTTTAGGTCCTTTTAAATCATTTTCTAACCCAGCAGGGTCATATTAATGCTGAGTGCTGATTCTCTTGGAGCTTGTCCAATTGTAAACTGAAATTCCCTGACCTTTGAGGCTCAGAGAAGACCTGTTAATATAATCTGCACTGATCACTTTTCCTAATTTAAACTGTTTGGGTTTTTTCCTTCATTTTCTGAAAAGCGACCACAGTGTGTGTAACAGACACTTCTGGACTCAATAAATTAACCTGTCTTGACCTTCAGAAGAGAGAAATGTTTTAAAAGGGAGAAGGAGTAATTATTAAGCTTTTTGTGTGTGCTGCTTGTCAATTTGCATAGCATTATCTGCAATGTTTTGCAAGGCTTTTTTTGGAGGTCATCTAATCTTGTTAAATCCGTCACAGGGCTGCCACCGCATCAGACTTAGATGACACATTTGCACGACACAACAAGTCCCTAGAAATGGTGATAAATGTGTTTGTTTCTGGCAGTCCGACCACGCAGATGCTTATTATGTATGTATGCATGCATTTACATTATTTAATCAGCTTCAGAAAAGAGAAAAAGGTCTCAGGCACCCAAGATACGGTTTGCTTTTGTATGCACTTACAGCCTGCTCGTGATAGTTGTAAGCAAGCATTATTTGCTAGCTAATCCAGAAAGATCACGAACTACTTAGCAATTCCACACTGTTAGTACTGTTACTGCTTATTTACACAGCTCTAGCTGTGCAGATGGAATAACAACCAAGAGTATCTTTACCCTGTCTAAAACACACCAACTGGAAACTAAAGCATCATACACGACATCCAGTTCAAGGGAAGACAAATGTTGCTAGCTAGACTATTTAGATGGTAAATTTCCTGTGGCTAATAAAATACATTAAAGTAGTAAGTGGGCTGTACACAACTCAAGGGTTTTTTTTTTATAAAGAAAGAAGGATTGGACTCAATTTCACTTTAATAATCCAGTCCATAGGCATGCCAAAAACACAAAGAGTTGAGGGGAAAATCTACAAGTAGAGGTCAATCCGGTAAACTGATACTGACAGGGGAAAAAAAGAGAATAGCTTCAGGTGCATGTAGGACTATAAAAAGGCAATTGAGAAGGGAAAAGGGAGGGGAAAAAAGGGAAAAGGGAGGGGAAAAAAGGGAAAAGGGAGGGGAAAAAAGGGAAAAGGGAGGGGAAAAAAGGGAAAAGGGGGAAAAA
>JAAGNO010011776.1:98174-116170 GCA_033439905.1 Ceryle rudis
GCACAAAGCAAAAAAAAAAGTGAAAAAAGAAGCACAAAAAGAGAAAAGAAAGATAACTGGCTACAAAAAAGAAAAACCTGGAAAAAAGTAAATTGCAAACAAGCCATTTATTTTCCTGAATATGAGAAAAAGGAATACATCTGTGTCTCTGCATTTCATAAATCCAAAAGCAAATATCAACCAATCTGTTTCAAGAGGAGCTAAGTCCATAAACTGCTACTGAGACAGAAAACTTCAGTTTTCTGAATCTAGCATTTCTCACTGATAGATTTTAACTGCTTGACCTTGCTAATTAGCACTGAAGATGGTAGCTTTTATTCAGTCAAACTTACAAAACCAGAAAGTACCTCTGCACATGGAGAATTAGATCCAGTATTCCCACACCACGCACATTTACAGGTGAACCATCTCTCAAAACTCGTAACTGCTTAGAGATAAAACTTAGTATTTCCAGTATCTTCCATTTCAGCTCGATACGATAACTAGAACAAACTGAACAATACTCACTACTGTGTAGGAAAAATATCACATCCATGTGAACAATGAAAAATGTTTCAACAGTAAATAAATTATTACTTGTTACAGTCATGATAAAGAGTGAATGAATTAAAGGGGCATGTTTTCATTTTGCTAATCTGATGAATTAATGTAATTACTAAATATATTATCTTAATGCAGCCTATGGTCTGAATAAAACCACAATTTATACTCCTCAATTCAGTGACAGAACATGAAGAACAGAAAAAGACATGCTCAGGCGGTCTGAATACTGACTCCTGTTCCTTCACCTCCTGTGAGGGACTTTAGTGAATATACCGGTGGCACAACTGTTTTGAGATCTAATGTTGTTGCCCTCTGTAGAAAGGTCTGTTTGCTCGGCTTATTGTAGAGTTAAATCTGTTTCAAACAATCTTACATCTTCGCTTTTGTGGTATGTGTTGAGCTGACCTTGGCCAGCTGCCCACCCAGCTGCTCTCTCTCCCCCTCCTCAATGGGGCAGAGGGAGAGAATAAGATGAAAAAACTCATGGATGGAGATAAGGACAGGAAGATCTTTTACCAAACACCATCAAGGCCAAACCAGATGGAACATGGGGAAAAGTAATTTAATGTATTGCCAATTAAGATAGACTAAAGTGGTGAGAAAAAGAGAAAAACTAAACCACTTTCCCCACTCTCATCATCTTCTCAGGCTCTACTTCACTCCTTCATCCCCAGCTCCTCATCACCATCTTAGCTATTTACAGCAGACACTAGACATGCTTAGGTAAACAGCTATATGGTATTTTGCAGGAAAACACTGATAGATCAATGCTGGTTTATGTTAGACAGTTTCCATACTCATATTAGAAGACATCTTTAAATGGCAAGCTGCAGCTTGAAGAGCGACTTGACTCTGAAGAAGTCATGTTACCAAAGTCTGTAGATTACTTTCAGTCATTTGCATTCTCAAATCAAGACTCACTGTCAAATAAGAACGTATGAAAATTAAGAGGAAAGTGAGTTTAAGATCTGAGTTCCACATTACCATGTTAGAAAGTCTGTTAGTAATGAAACTGTGCCGTGATGATTAACACAAACACTACACACGGCAATCTTCCCTGAAAATATTACTCTCCTTTATAAATAGCAAATGACTGCTAAAAGCAGCATGAATATTTACATAACTTATACTTAATTGGTGTAAGTCTGTTAATTTCGGCGGATTTGCTCACATTTTACAGGGGATGTCTATCAGTTGATACAAATCCAGCTTTTCAATCTGCATAATTGGTTTTGAAAGAATAAAAAGCACACCATTCATTTTTATGGATCAAAATTACTTTCACTGAAATTCTAAGGTATAGTAAGTTATTTTAGGTAATACGGCAATATCATAAAAAAGGATTTTGATCTTTAGTCCAATAGTGAATTTTTAGTGCTCAATAATATTTTGCCAAGAAACTTGGAAGCAAGTTCCTCAGATAGTACTGTGCAGTGTCACACACAGATTCCAGAGAGGACGGCAAAGTGACCACATTGACAATGCTGCTGCTGAGCTGATCCGCCAAAGGTTGCAAAGGAAGCTGAGTCCCAGCTCTGAGGTTATCCAAATAAAACACTAATTCATGTTGCAAGCTGAGAACGCTGGAGAACAAGACAGAGATGCATTCTGGTTATTTCTGTACGTGTTAAATAATCAATAAATGCAGACTGGAATCAATCACTTTCCCACTGATACAGGCCACTGGGTATATTTCTACTTGGAGAGCACGAGGAGGTGGATTTTCAAAAGAGAACTGGGAGATACAGCTCATCAATAAATTCTATTAAATGATAAGATAGGACATTCCTCTTAGCACTTCAAAAATTGCCCACATCAAGTGTTTCTACTTCTAAAATAAGAAGTGCAAATTACCGTGTTTCCAGTATGGCCTTCAATCTTTCTCTCTTGGTTATGATTACAAATGTCTAAAAATTCTGGATGTACTTTCTAAAGTTAGAAAACAAATATTCATTGGCCTGAATATACTGGTGAAGGGAGATATATAGCACCTATCATTCACCAAGGAAAGTATTATTTCTACACAATATGTGTATATATTTGTCTCAGATGGTGGACTGTGCAGCATATTGGTTATATTATTGTTGTTTCTGTTTAAGAAATAAGCCAGCGTATTCACTACTACGTCATAAACTCCAAGTCTTCCTTTACAAACTTACTGATGGCTATTATATTAATATTGACTCAGATTCTCTCTTAACAGAGGTTCTCAATCTTTGCAGACTTCGAGAAATTAAACATTACAAGAGATAATAAATTCCTGCTCAGAGAGTCTGTACCTTTCATCCTCAGTAAAGCCCAAAGTGGCAGAAGGTGGCAATGAGAACATTTACTGATCAGTTGAAGCCTGACTCTTGTTTAGGAGAAAAAAGCTCCAGTTCACTGTAAGTCAACTTTTGCCCAGTCTCATTACAAAAAGACTGGTACATCTCAAAAGAAAGGAAACAATGAAATCTTAAGAGTAATGGCAAAATAATGACACTAAGCAGACAGGATATTTTAAAGGAAAATCCCAACTAGAGGTAAGTAGAAGAATTTATCATCCATTTAATAAACTTCTTTTGAAATGGCTACTGAAGAAAAATAAGCTTTTTTTTTTTTTTACTATTACATTAAAGCAATCACATAATTTTGCATGAAGGTGAAAGCAAAGTGGAGTACCTTCACAACTCCAGAAAGACTACTGCTTGTTTGATGGAAGGCCTTCCATTTCATAGTGTCAGTAAATTACTATTCAAATGAATTAACCCTCCAAACAAGAAATTCACCTCAAAACAGACAGAATAGGGGGCTCGGGGGGTAGTAGACCTGTTTGAGGAGGCATGAAATACTTCAAATAAAGTACCTGTACCTTTAAATAAAAGGTGATTGACAAAAGACTTGATTCAAAACTTTGCTCACATATAAAGATCATTTTTTTGCTCCCGTCTGCTCAGAAACACAGGACAATGACCTTTGGCTTTTACTTTGGAGCCATTTAGAACATTAATGAAAGAGAGAAAAATTGTGTTCAGTGTTAAGCCACATGTATAAAAAATGTAAGTCGGCCATTCACCATTACTAACACTTCAAGCAGGCTGTGAACCTAACGTAGCTATGAGCAAGGCAGAACTCTGGACCCAGACGTGCTTTGTTCCACCACAAAGAAGTTGGCTGAAGTGGGGGAATAGGCAGTGGAGATGCACCGAGCTGTAGAAGAGATGGAGCTGACTTTTGCCGGTAATACAATCATCCTCTTACAGGTTCAGTTATTTGGTTATATCTGAATCAACCCACCCCCACTAAACAAACTTGCTAATATTTATGTAAGAGTAAAAAGTAGAAGAATGGAGGAAAAAAAGTCCCCCAAATATTCCATTTGTCAGACTATGACAGAACTGATTGGTCAAGTAGGCGTGTGAGCCGTCAGCAGAGTAGGGACAGATTTTATATTTTTTAAAGTTTTCTTATGCTACAGGTTAAATTATAAACCATCTCAATTTCCAGGTCTCCAAGGAGACAGGAAAAAACATGTTCCACTTTCACACAGATATAAAAACGTTTGAAAGTGTAAACTCTAAGAAAACTTTAAGGAGGTAATCTTTAGGAGATGATCTGAAAACCATTTTGTGAGAGATCTCAATTTTCTTGCCCGCTACACTGGTGGTGATCTAAGTTGGCGTGATTTTGCCAACACTGTATCTTCCTAAAAAGGTCCAGAAGCACAGGAGAAATCGCAGACTCTGCTATTGATCAGCTTGGTGAAGATGCTACCAAAATGAAACAGCAACCGTGAAAGATAAATGAACAATTTTCAAACTATTTCTCTACTACAGAGATGCTCTGTGGGATTCACCCTACATGGGCTCAGGTAGACAAAGCTACTTAGTCATTCCAGAAATAAAGCACAGTCCATACATAAAACTGTAAGAGGATCATATAAAACAGGTGAATATTTGAATGCAGTGTCAGGTTTTTACCAGATGGCTTCACAATGACAAACTAGAAAGTGTAAGAAAGAATCAAGAAGCTGTACTTCCATTTAAATATTACAAGAATCAACCCAAACTGAACTTCAAGTTACTCTGAAATTAAAGAGTAAGTCTAATTAATTTAGCAAATATTTGTGCTGAATCAGGTTAGCTGTGATCCTTCTGGGAAGGACGGGCTGATGAACCTATTGCTATCCCCCATGCTCAGGTGTGCTCACTGAAAAGCAGAAGGTTGTGTTGTCAAGAGAAGGGCATGGCTCTGGCAGGGAGAAGGGGCACTCTTAGCAAAGACACCTGCTGAGAGTTGGCCAAGTATGACAGAGTAAGGGTTGCAGAGCTGGGAACGCCCCAGCTGAACTGCGCAGAGTTGCAGAGTGTGCTTCATTTATCCAGTATATCTGCGCTCGGACTCAACCATCTTCAAGGTCTTTGCCAACCTAAATGATTCTATGATTCCACGTGTACTATGCAGCATGAAGCACATATACATCACTACACACAGTTGCCTTTGAACACAAGCCACTTCTGAGTGCCAGGAAAAATCCCTGATGCTGGAGGCTCACGCAGAGCAGCATTTGTTTACATGTACCATGTGCATATTCTTCCTTACTATGTATGCAAGTCCTATTACCCCATGAGAATACAGAATTCTGCACTCCTTCGCATTTTCTGTTTCCATCTGAAGCTCAAAAATCAGGGGGTGAGGGGGGTGGGAGGGAAATCTAGTCTTAGTTATTTCCATCCCAGAAAAAAAAGCAGCAGGATACTTCGCAAAACAAGCTGTCCCTGTGAAACTCCTGCCTACTGCAGATTCAGTTGGCAGCCTAAGCTTCGAAGAAGCTTCTCAATTTCTAACATGCTTCTTTGGAAAGCTGCTGCACAGTAGAGTTTCCAAACCTGTGTGAGACATACAAACTGTATTTTTATTTTTCATGTCAAGATTACTGAATTATTCAAATCTGGAAATCTATACCAGCAAAATACACTTGCCTTCTTGCTTTCTTGTTTAATCATTTACCAAAGACATCTGATGCTGGAAGTTAATGATGTCACCAACTAGATGGTCACACAGCTTTTGCTTCTATATATTAAATTATTTACCCCTAAGCTGCTGTCTGGATAACACCTTCCCAGAAAACGCCCTCTGAGAAGCCTGCATCTGTTACTGAGACACTTTTGGAACCCTCTCCCAACACTAAGCCACTAAGACACCCAACACGTGATGAGAGGCCCAAGTCTCTGTTTAATATTTCTCCAGCAACTTATCAACAATTTTGTGCACCACAGGCCAGGGAAAAAATAGCATCCCAGGGCTCTGTGTGGGTTTTTCCTTTTGCCCCTATTCTCAAATATCCTGAAGTAACAGAATCTCATTTATTCTTGTTACATGAGGCTGTACTCATGTACATTCCACATCCCTCTTTTATCGTAGTAGTTTCTTTCTTTCTGGAGGAGATATCATTTAAATTCATGTTTAAATATTCAAAGTTGAACGCTAGCGATGATGGGCTGGAAATGTCAGCGGTTTCCACTAGTTACATCTTGTTTTGTATCTAGAGACAATTCTATAGTTGGCAGAACCTGCTGTTTCCCTGAACGAATAGCAGATCTCAAGCACGACCCCCACTTCCCTTTAAGCTGAACGAATCTTTACATACCTTCATACGTAAAGATAAAAATAATTCACTGAAGATGGCTTCCAATTCCAAAACCACAGATGTCCGACTTCAAACTGGATAGGGCTGAAGTCCCCACCAAGGGGAAATGCGTATTTCCTCAGCATAACACACGTGAGGGCCTTCAGCATGCAAATAAAGTGGATGTTTGCTTCAGCACAGCACTGCAAGCTCAGGGGAGCGCGTCCCTGACAGCCCCCTGCGATCCAACACAGGGCCTTACAGGCTGACACTTTGAGCTTCCTGGGGTGTAAGAGCACCCACTGGACAACTCTTGTGAAGATTTTTGTCTGCTATCTCTCGGTAGCTGCTGTAATACATCTTCTGTAGCACATGAGCAATACAGAGTGGCAGCGTGCTGGACATTCAGAGATGCCCGACTGCTGGCGTGCAGCAAGCGCTGCCATGGTGTAGCATGTCAATAATCCACGTTACTCAGAGTGGAGCATCAACGGAGGAAAACATTTCCCAATTACGCCACGCAGCACAATAGACTATAACAGCTGTGAACGAGCCATTGTGTCACTATTAAGTGTTTTGTCATGGTCTGTCAGAGAATACTAAGGAAAATTCAAGTCTGTAGATTGCTGCTAAGATAAAATGAAATGTCTCATTCAACTACATAGGAAATCTCCTTGTGAAAGATTTGCACGCAAAATCCCTCTTCGTGTTATGGGAATTAGATCTCTGAATTCCCCCCACACTTACGGCAGCAGGACAGACCCTTGTGACGGCAGGGCAAGGAAGGATTTGCAAAGTTGCTACTGAAAAAGCATTAAGAATTCACTGGTAGGTAGGCTCGTTGTCTTTCATTGGCTCTTTTCTTTGAATTAAACAGCAAATGGTTTTAATCCTCTTATACACCGAAAAAGTACCGGTATTTACTTTGCAAAGCTTCAACTAAGTAATTTCCCCCCCTCCTCGAGACCTCCTTTGAAAAGCATCTATACTCCTAAACCTCTCCTTCTCCCTCCTTCTGAGTATAAAAGGAAACATTTGTAAATGGGTATAGACACACTTTTTTTTATATCATGCTAATTCTCAGGGCTTCCTGCAGCTACAGAGAGAGGACTTCCTTACAGGACTGATGGAGTCACCCTACAGTGAAGCATACCTGTGACAGCAGCGCAAGCAACTCTGCCAGCAACAGGTTGATGTGAAGTCCAGGTTGAGTGTGCTCATGGCAGGTTTTTATGAGCCTTTCCTTAGTTCATCTAAAGGAAGATATTGAAAGCTTAGGGGTATGAAACATACCAAAGCAGAAAGCAAAGTTGTTCCTGCAATGCCAGTGTATGATCTAAGACTGCCACTCCAGCAGGGTATGACAGCCCCTATTTTCACAGCAAATAACATTCCAGGGAAGGTTTCGGCAATATTCAGAGATTTGCCTTTTTCTCTTGTCTTCACTGGTTGTGGACATGTGAAAACCAGCTATGGAAACAAGTCTTTTATATGAGAAAATATTGGGTTAGTCCCTGAGGACCTCGTTCATACTATCTCCCTTTCCCTTTATTCCTTTACATACTAATCTAGTATGTCATTCCATACCACCAGAAACCTCTAATAAGACTTAAAAATACATATGACACCTCTAATGTGATTTTCCTTCTTCCTTTAGACAGATGGTCACACATTGCAGCCCACTCTGTTTAGATTCACACAAAAAACCAAAGAAATCTTGTGCATCGTACTCACTTTAAATAGCAACTGATCTTAAGACTAACTCAGCTAAGGTGAGACATATTTAGGGTGATGTTGTACACCAGATACAACATGGCAAGGCACAAGCAACACTTCTACTGAGTCTGTAACTCACTCTGGGTTAGAACAAACACTGGTTGGTTTGCTTTGGGCACTCATTATTACAGTCTTGGGTTTCCTTTTAACAAAGTTCGTGCTAAGTCTTTCAGCGCGATTTTATGCAAACCACAAACAAATATGTCACCTCATTTTAACTTGTGGATTTTTGATTCATGAGAACAATGGAAAACAGAAAGCTAGTCACCAAAAGCGGTCTGACAACACCAGGCTGTCAGAAGACACATTAAATTAGAAGTTTGTGTAGTTTCTGGCCACACATAACAAAGCAGAGAACAGCTTTGGCTGCAGGGCTATTCTAATACAGAAAGATGTGTTTTAATAATGGATGCAAAGTATTTTATCAGCACAGCGAGGAGGGCTGAGGGTGGGAAGATGATGAATGACTTAAAATTCTGCAGGGGGTTTCTACTGATGCAGTTGTTTAGAAAGGCACCGTGCTCTGTCACACTGCTTTCCCTTTCCCCAGGCTATAATGAAACGAGTGCAGCTAGGGAATCATAACCTCATGCAAGAGCACGGCATGGTCTTATCTATCTTTAAGATCTAGTGCTTTACTGTCTGCAGTCATGTGGCATCAGCTCAGAAGATGAATTTCTTCAAAAGAACCAAGTCAGAGTCCCGTCCCTTTGCCTGCAAGAAATGCAGTTTGGATTAACAATCACAACATGACCTTTTCACTGCACTCAGGGACAGAGTCTATTAGGATATGCCAGATTTCTTTCAGACTCTTTACCTGTGTTGCAAAACACTAGGACTTTTTTGTTATCTACCTCAAATGCTAAATATTCAAGGGACTAATAACCTATATTTACTGTTCCTGAGCTGTATCAAGTACACCAGCCTCGCATGCTTTCCTCCAAAGACTTTCTTCTTTTGACAAAACAACTAAGGTATACTTGTCTCTTTCACAATTTACTTCTTGGTAGTGTCCTGCCTAGTGCCTAATCTAAATACTGACTCTTAGTAAGAGCATTAAAAGCAGTTAAACTTATATGTACGTAATTGTATGTTCTCTGTTTAAGACCAATTCACATCACCACCAGTGATGCCAGAAATGCACATTTACATTTTACTTTTCTAGTACCAAACTAGAATGAACAAAAGAAATGCTAAAACTCCACGAGGAAATACCTACAAATTGGATGTGGAAATGTGAACACCACTATGCTTTTAAATGTAGCCTGCTTCTAGAGAGAACACACGCTTACAGACTATGGGGGTGCTCCCACCACTTTAGAATCAACAATTCTCTATTTACTGTACAACAGCAGCAATCATAAGGGGTTTATTCCCCCCCCCCCCCCTTCTCTCCCCTGCTAGCAGCTAAAGAAAGACACAAAGCAGAATGCTTTGTTTCAGCAATACATATTTCTCTTTGAGATCACAGGCGGTAAGAGGATAGACCTTTGCAGTGATTTCAAAAAGAATCATTTTTTTTCAGCTTATTTTTGCTTAGAATTTCTTCTTAAGAAAAGGAGTATTTACCTAACTTTTAGCAAGATGATTCCACAGGTATTCCAAGGAAATTACAAAAGAAATTCCAAGACAGATTAATTTGCTTGTAATCAAACAGGCAAACTGGCACATACAGTACCTTGGAGCATGTCACTGACACATGCAACACCCCTAACAAATAGTAAGCTGTAAATGCTGTGGCTAAAGCACACAGGCATTAGACAACAAATTAAATCGGGGGGAAAAAAAAGTGATACTTGCTCTTTAGCGCAGAGTACACAACAGGAACACCAAGCATTGCATACAACATGTATCAGGTGTGAGATTTTACACAGCACACACTAAAAGCAAATACTGGTGTCATGACGTCGTGTCCCATTCCACTGCAAATGGGAGCAAGTTAGCTATACTGGAGATAGAAACATGTAAAATTAAGCTCGATTTTGATTGCAAAAACTGGAAATTGCAGTAAAAGTCACATTACAAACAGGTTAGAGACAGAGGGAAACCATAACACTGGCTTTGAACGTAGTGGAAGAGGCAGCAGCATCTGATCTATTGAACTGTTAAAGGTCATTTATTGCAAATTTTAGGAAAATAGATGCGTATATTAGATTCCAGAGAGTAAAAGGATGCATTGTCAAAGGGCATATTTATTAGAGGAGACCTAATTGCATACTTAACCTTAGGAACATGCTGTCTTAATGGCAAATGAAAACATGCCAAGCATTTTAGATGTTTCAGAACAAGGGCCAAAGGCAACAGACGAATCAAACTCTCACCACAGAGAAACCTTTTCTTTTTCCCCATTTCATCACAGCTAAAGCAACCTCTGGATGCCCTCAGATTAAAACTTCTGCATACTAAAAGGTAAGACGCTTCTCAGAGGAAGATCTCTGTTCTCTGCAGTTCCCGGTTTCCCCACTCGCCGCTCTGCACATACACTGCATTCTCATGCAACTGTCCTTAGAACTAGTGGTAAAACCAGTGTGATGTTGAACCTGTTTGCACCTTCCTATCTCCATTTTGTTGGAGTTCCTATCAGACCTTACCTTTCCTATCAGTGCACAGCAAAGCAACGTGTCAGGTCTTTTTAAATCTCCCAGTCAGATGCCTATTAACCAACACAACACATTTATTCTATTGCCTTGTATTTTGAGACTGAGGTTGGCTTGCTTGTAATAGCCTTCTGCTATAGTTGGTTGGGCTTGGCTATTTTAAGGGATTATCTGTCATTTGCATTTATTCTCGTAGTTTTTATCAGCAGTTTTAGTCTAGTCACCTTAGTCTATATACCCCCCTAAGTTTACAAGGAATGGATGGACAGATCATTTCATTTACAAAAATAAAAATAAAATAGTATGGATTATTGCCAATATGGGGAGGAGAAGACCAAAAAGCTCTTTATTAACGATCCCCTGCATTGCTTGTCACTTTCACAAAAACAGTCCAAACTGTTTATTAAGATCCAACGAAATTTTAAGGTATTCTGAGAAACGTGGAAAACAGACCATGCACAGGAAAAAAATCATAAGGATTCTACAACCATGAAAGGATACGTGAAGAATACAGAACAGCAAAAGGGGATTAAGAAAGAATTTACTTAAGAGAAGAATAATTAAAAAGCTGACACATGCCAAGGCTGGAACTCAGCTTATCTGAAGAGTCTTAGGCTCCAATAAATAAACAACCAGGAAAACAAACAAAATCTACTTCTGGCAAGTTCCTAATCCCCTAATTACCTGAAAGAACTCTGTTCACAGCCTGGAAATTCACTTAATAGCAGAATATGTACTTTGGTATAAAAAAAATAGAATAAAATAAATCTTGCAGTTATGAGAGTAACTCTGAACACGTTTGATGGAACACAGTGTGTAATGTGTTGACTGAACGGAAGATGATCTTAAGCAACTTGTTTCAGATACTGAAGGCACGGCTAAAGAAAAGGAAGTTTGAAATGCCTCAGAACCTCAGGAGTCCTCAAAAAGATGGTCTGCAACAGGAGAAAAGCTTAATTTCTCTGGTAATTCCTCCCCTCCTTTAAAGTTTCACTTAAAATTCAAAGCGAAAAAAACTGCTCAGTGGGTTAAAAAACTCTAAACATCGGTCAAAACGGCAGAGCTCTGTTAGCCCAAGTGAGCAGATTGAGCTCATGATTCGAATCCTCTGAGGGCAGCTGAACAGAACCTGTAACCATGTGGATAACCAACCTGAGCTGAAGCCTTATTTAATATCCAGTGTTGCCCTTTTTCCAGGAATCAGTCTGAACTGTGGATCTGATTTTGAGGAACTGCAGTATTTCATAGGCAATCCAGTGGAAGCTACATTGTGAGATTAAAAATTCCCACTCCAGAATTAAAAGAAAAAAAAAAAAAAAGCTTTCAGGTTGACATGTCACCATTTGTGAAATCCTTAACTACTGTCTATCTGCACTTTTCTTTCTACTGAAATTCAGGTGCTAAAGAAAAAAGTACCACCAATTTATCCCTCCACTAAGTGCTGTTTTATAAGGGGTTTTATTCTCTCAATGTTTTCCACTTGCTTAGGTGCAGATTCCACTGCTAATACCTATGTTTTTCACTTTGTTACATAGTAGGGTACAAACATCAGCATCAACAGAAACAGGGCAACTGAAATCTTCTTACAATGCTTGAATGCTTGGCAGTACTAAGCAGATTTTAATAACTTCTCTGTACTCTTATGAAATTTCAAACTACCCTTTAAAGGACTTTTATTTCTATGGCACAGTTTTCTTCCATGATGACTGTGTTCAGGCTAATTAAAAAGGCTCCTAAAAAATATCCTGCTTCCATACAGTAAAAGAAGTAGGTACAGAAAGCTTCCAGAAGAAACTTTGATGCTTAACCAGTCAATAAGGGTACGAGCCTCTTTAAGCTATTTAATTGCAAATTGCAAAAACTGCTTAATATCATCGCTAAATATAGGAAGTTGTTTTATGCATAAATATGT
Source organism: Ceryle rudis (assembly GCA_033439905.1). Taxonomy (NCBI): domain Eukaryota; kingdom Metazoa; phylum Chordata; class Aves; order Coraciiformes; family Cerylidae; genus Ceryle; species Ceryle rudis. The sequence continues at coordinate 110,611 of JAAGNO010011776.1, forward strand.
CAAGGTCATTTGATGCCATTACGAATATAAGAAGCCATTTCAGTATAAATGTTATTAATTGGGGGATTAATCAGTCATACAGCAATGCTTAAGCAACTTCTTCACAAACCTTGCAAATTTGAGGGTCACCTCTCCAAATATTTAAAAAGGACAATTACTTCTTTCCTCGATTTTTAAATCTCTCAAGGGCACTAAGTCAGGTCCCAGCTATCAACTTACGAGGAATTTCTGCCTCCACAGAGGAAATAACTTCATACCTTTCAAGCAACAAACGAAACAGTGACTGTTACTACCACTTTCTCTCCTCAGTAGCTTATTTTGTGCACATCACTAATCAGAAGCCCTTACAATAGTTTCAGAAAATTCAAGTACATTCTTCATTACCCACTTGAGCTTAGCCATGACAAACTAAAAATGATCAAGTGTGGCAAAGCACCTTTAAACACCGTACCACTTACAGGTGAACAGTCTCGCTATATTAAAAAAAAAAATAGTAAATCATAACTAATTACAGAGAAATCTTATCTTAAACTGCCCTAGAAGAGTGCCACTTTGTGAGATAGCCCTGTTTAATGGTGCAATGGTGCAACAAAAAAACCCGCACTGTGACTAAAATAATGAAGGAATTATCACTGAGAGATTAAAGAAATGTCTGAAACTTGACCTACCCTCTACGTTTTGCTAGGATTTGGGAGTCTGTAGCAAAAACATCCCAAAACTCCAAGAGCATCATGTGAACAGAAGTCTCTAGAAATGAATGAGAATCCTGAGACTTAAAAATTATTTTATTCCTATTTCTATCAGAAATAATTCAACCTCTTGCTTCTTTCCAAAGGCTACTAAAATTGGAACAATGAAACCAGCACAGATGTTAATCACTGGTGTTAACTTCCAAATCCTATGTACCGAGGTAACAATACTGCAGCAGATACTAGTTTAAAATGTAATCCAAAAGAAATGACTACTCTGACTACTGAGGTTTGCAGCTTTTTTTAAGCTTGATAAATTTTTCACTTTACATGGTGACATATGATGGAGCTGTGGGAAGGGAATAGCTTTTGGGTCAGAGAAGACAAAAAAAAAATATGGAAGAAATGTTTAGCTGCTCATACAGTAGTTTTAAAAAGTAATAACAAAAATGATAAAGTATTTGATAAATATTTTTGCATAACCACAGTCACTAAAGACCTACTATGAAACAAATTAGAGTAAAAGGAATAGGCTTCGAATTAACCCTTAAAATGATGTATTTTTAAGTTTTAGAAACTCATCAAAAGCCTATATTCAATTTCGAGGTTCCTACCGTGTTTGCCACTAATGCAAAATAGAGATGAAGAAAACAATGTTAGGTCAGATAACAAGAAGAGGTGCTCTAGTTTTTAAATCATAAAAAAATTAGCAGATATTAGAAATAGCTATTTTAAGTTCCCCGTTGTATTGCAAATAGCATTCACTGAAACACACCATCTGTTTTTTTACCTTTGCTAGAGCAACCTTCTCCAGCTAGAAAGCACAGACCTGATTTCATGGTTTAGAACCAAGATGAAGTGCAGAGAAGGTCCTGTTTTCTCATGATGCCAACAGGCCTTGGGTTGGTTCCTTTGGAAAGGTTAAATCATAGGATTTCACCTCACTCAGAAATGAGTCGCTGGATAAAGTGCAGAGTTTGTAAACATTGGCAGCATCCACCCCTTACAAAATAAAGCTGAATATAAAATGCCTTAAGAAATCAAACAGGCTTAATGTAACAATAATACTTTTATACAGAATTTATATAACTTTTCATATGCCCGCCTGTATACATATAGTAAAATGTATACACACACACTTAAGCATTATTATCTACTTACTGTTTCTGAAGAAGACTGTGCAGTGGAAAGTATCAATTAATTTGAACTCAGCTACCAAAACACGTCTGTCAAACTGTTACTCCTCAACCATTTTTCTTCTCCTGTTTACTCTCACCTGTAGCACCACAACAGCTTCAACACAGAGATATTTACAAAGGCTGTAGCTTCCAAAGCAGCCAACTTCTGTTCCTCTCCTTTCCATCCTCTAGCTATCGCAAAAGTAAATCTGTGACTCTTTCATAGGTGGCTTTAAATAAACTCCTCTTTTCCCTTCGTGCCGCCAGGGAGAAGGCACAGGGTGGACAGCAAAGCAGCGACTCCTGCCACCCGGTACAGTCTTGTCATGTTAAGGCTCTATGCATCATGGGGCCACTGGACTAAACTCATGGCATTTCCTAGGTGGGAAGGTACAGTACGCATGTAAACTAACTATTACCTGGACAGGACCTTTGGTTTTACGACTGCCATCCTCTGTCAAGGTGTGCACTGAGCTGACTGTGGTAATTCATCTGCTATTGCAGCCAGGAACTCCAGTGCACAGCTTTACCCAAAAGAGAAGCGATACTGGCAGCGCGAGTCTGCTCTTCTTGGCCTGCTTTAATACACGACACTGTGACAATAAAGTGCATTTTTACTCTGAGGTGAGTTTGTTGTGGGGTTTTTTTCCCTGCCCATTTCACATCTACTTTTTATAGTACTTGATGAGTCACAGCAAGACAGAAAACTTAGATAAATTGGATCATAGCCAGTAAAACCCATCTCGCAGCTGCTCTCCACCTCTGCAACAGAAACATCCTTCATCATAAGATCTGTTAAAATAAGCTGTCAGTAAAAATTCCCCACATTTATCTGGAAAAGAGCTGCTGCCAGAAAAGGCCAGTAGCAATAAAATCAGACATACGGCACTGCAGCATCAGTCAGCGTTCAATGAGCAGACAGAATCAAACCACTGCTTTACATCTAATTAGGATTAGGCAAACAAAAATATGGGGCCAAACATTCAGCATTTGTAAATCACCTGAGCTCCACTGGGCTTTACCTATTGACATCCACTAAATACTAGTCTCCTTCTCGGGAAATGAAATGCCATATCCACTGATCTGGAAGAGAGAGGAAGGTGTTTATACACTTACTGATATCCTGTCCAACGTTCCCTTTCCAATGCAGTGCCACATGGACATAGACCAGCCTACCCTGAGCAGGTCAGCAACTTCCACAGAGACAATGGGAGCCCCTGGTCCTGGATGTGGTATCTGGTTTAATTGCAGGCAAGAGGCTGCACTGCCTGGGCTGCTCTAATGCTGGGTATGAAACAACCCCTCGTTCCTCTGCGCACTGCGCAGCCATAGGAATAACCGAGATAGTCATTCCTGTGGCAAGAGCATTTAACATCGTCATTTCACACGTGAGGGAAGTAAGGCAGAGAGACAGTAAGTAAATTGACTAGCTGCAAGCACAGCCAGGAGTAGAAAAGAGATTTTCAAGTCCCAATTGGTTGCTGCCACTTCTAGACTGTATTTTCGTCTTCTTAATGGTCCACTATTGATCCCTCTATAGAGCCCCTTTCAGACTCCATATGTCTTAAGCAGAAAAGACAAAACCAGCTGATCTTCACTGGCAGAAAGGCACTCCATTGTCTCAGACTGATCTACTAAGAACAAAATGATGTCCAAACAATCCGGCACAAGGCACTACAGCTGAGGAAAAGATAATCAATCTCCTGTTCTTCCAGGGTTTCACAATACTACTTTTTGCTTATAGAAAAACAGTTATACAGCATGTCTAGAATTGCATACTCCTGTGAGGCTGAGAGCTAGGAAAAGGCAAAAAAATGTTACCCTCAGAATGCCAGTTACAAAGAGAGACTGTTTCAGACCTTTGAAGTACCTTGTTGCCCCACATAAGCTTTTGGGGCCTCAACATTTAAGTAACTTATACACCTCCTACTGGTCCTGTCAAGGCCATTCAAACTGGGTGGACTGAAGAGGTCCATTTTCTTTACAAGGAGGGGGCAGAGTTGCAACTCTCTTGTGTATAATGTAAGTCCCACTCAAGTCCTCAAAAGCAAACTTAAAGAATACTGAAGTGCACAGATCTCTTGCAGTCTCCTTATCAAGGGATATCTATCACTCAGCACAAAGGATTACTTCTATTAACTTCCAGGTTCATACCCAGCCTAGACAAAAGTGGGCACAGCAGTAGTCAGAAACACCTACTTTCCTTCACTGAGGACTGTGGCACACAGTGGAACACAAGTGCTTTTCATCTATTAGGCCATCTGTAGAAAGAAATTTTTAACGTCTGAAATTAGCTGCTAACTGAAGCCATATTAACGTGATAGTTTGAAAACAGATTTTAATGTTCGAGGTTTGATTGCAAAACTGTCACAGATAATGCTGGTTGGTGCTGTTTCCCACTGGCAATGGTTAAAGGGCTTGCACAGAATATTAAATTCAGGTTCTCCCCTTTTGATCAGAGGGAGCTGAAGCTGTGTCTCCCACTGTAACCAGCTGGCTATTTCATAGGCTTGGGTAAGATGCTCCCAGTTTCTCCCCCTGTTGCTGTTCTTTAAAAAAAAAAAAAAAGGGCTTGAATATTTTAAAGACAAAGCACCGAAAAGTCTTCCATTCATCTTCTATTCCTTTTAAAGTGACTATGGATTTAGACTCTGCATTTGTCTTTGGGCGTCCCGTTCATCCAGAGATAAAACACTGCAACTCACTTGGTTTGAAACCTCTGTGTATTCGTTTCTGAAGAGAATTAGTATAACTTGGTTTTGTTTACCATGAATTCCTTTTTCTAATCATTGATCTGAATGCTTCCCTCTGTGCATAATCTTTACTTGAAGAGGAAAAAAAAGAGAAGTTTCAGTGCTCGCTTTATTGTGCATTTTATTCTTGTACTGTGAATCAATACATTTTGCTCTAAGGCATTTTCCCTCACATTCTTTTAACCAGCAATGAGCTGGATGTTCATCAGTAGCTGTGGGATACAGCAAAGAGAGCAAAAAGCACAGGGATGATGCACTGCTTCCTTGGGGAATGAGGGCTCCAATACAGGAAAGGACTTACACATTTTCAGTCTGACTTTCCAATGACTACGTCACAGAGGACAAACAGAATTCAGGGCACCCAAGCCTGGAAATCGGCAGATTTCATGATTTCTACACTACAAACCGAGCCAGAGGCAGTCCAAAGCCTGCAGATTGATCATACAGCTGCCAAAAGTTTCACCAGCAGAAGTGACAGATTCCATAATGTGAGGCACCTTGAAATGACATACCTGACCCTGTCCTTGTGAGGCACCTACCTATTCCCTGTTTGCCCAAGGCTATATAATGTTCATTCTTACAGTTTCCTAGCTATCTTCTGTACTAGCTGTAGAAAAGCTAGTTCCTCATGCTGACGCTTTCAGGGACTGATATAAGAACAGTATCTCTTGCTGACCACAGGCCAGTATATGATGAGTAAGTGTGGGCATCTGTCCCTTATATATGAAGATGAAAACAGGTTATGAACAATAAAAATTTTCTTGAAAAAACCCAAAACTTAAAGTCAGTAGTAAATGCTACTTTTGGAATAAAAAGATCCAAGAAGCACTGCAAGAATACCACCTTTATGTTAAAATAGGTCATCTAGCAGAACCTTTTCTTGCAACAAGCGAAGTTTAATGTTTGACTATGTTGTTTTACACCAGAAGAGGCTCAATAA
>JAAGNO010011778.1:748-37082 GCA_033439905.1 Ceryle rudis
TTGACTCCCCCTTTTTTTTTTTTTTTTTTTTTTTTTTTTTTTTTTCTCCTTTTCCCCCGTTTCCTCCGTCTCTGCCTTTTTTTTTTTTATTCATCTATGCGGGATTTAACATGTGGAGTGATTGTGTGAGGAGCTGTTATCTCATTTAGCTCCTTTACACTTCAGATACCTATTGTGGTAAAGAGCATACGTTGCTTGGGCTGCAAAAGCTACCAGGCTCAAGTATTCGATTTATTTTGTGGGGGAGCTCTTGTTCACAGCAAGTTAAACTCTAGGGAGAAGATTTGCGTTAGTGTGCACTCTCCTTTTAAATAGCCTGTGCTGTTCACCTGAGTGAGGTGGCCTTTGAATCCTGACAGATCCTTGTTAAAAGGAGCTCCCACTTGCACTTCTAGTTTAGCAGTGGGTGCTGTGCACCTGTTTTCTGTTCAGAAGGCCTTTTTCTAGATCCTTTCCACTTGTCGGTAATCCCCGGCTACAGGAATCTTATGAAATAATACTTGGTGCTTTATAGTGGTTTAGGTCTTTGAATTCCCAAATACCCAAACAGCTAGCTAATGAAAGTGCATTGCCTGTTGTACTAGGTTTTACAAAGTGATGAAAAAGAAATGCTTTGGATGCAATTCATGTTGAGGGAGTATATTTAATTCTTTGTGTCTACCTCTGCTCAGACTTTTTTTTTTAATTAAGAAAATGGAAACTAGCATTTTGACATAACCAGTTTAATTACTCTGTAGCTCGAACTGTAAAAGTCTGTTTCTTTAAACATGCATGTCTAACTTTAATGGGTAGTCCTATGGACTGCAGGGGTCTTTCAGCTGAGGAAATATGCTCAAAGGTAGGAAACCCTTGTTTTTGAGGGCACATTTCTCAGGCAATTTCAGATTGATGGATTTCATTATATAATGCTACATAGTTTTCTGAAGAAAAAAGTTAATATTTTTTGTGCATGTATACAGAATTGAGAAAATACTTCTGGTAGTTTAGGTCAGCTATCTGAGATATATGGACTACGTCAAAGCAGCGTTTTGCTTTTCTGATGGCTTTCTGTATCATTTCTATACACTGTTTTAAGGGAAGTGCATGCTCAAGCTAATTTTGATATTTGTAGGTATGCTGTTTTAAATTTACATCTTCTTGAAGAAAGCTAATACCAAATTTTACGTTTCAAAGCAGATTCCTAATGGAGGTATTGTCATTCACAACACCTTTATGGCCTTCAAAATGGGTTGCATGCTTGAAGAGGAGAAAGCTAATAAACACCAACATGCTAAAAGGCTGTTACAATGAGCCCAAACAGGGAAGTGACATCTCTACTCTTCCATATTGTGAGATATTACTGTTAGTACTGCTGCCTTTCCCTAGAGCTTTTTAACCATAGTGTGGGTTAGTCTGTTGCTGAACTGTTAAGGAGGGGAGGCCGGGGGGGACAGGCAGGGAAGAGCAGATATTTGCTGGTTTATTTCTCAGATGTGCTTGTCTAACTTGGATAGGAAACATCATTCTGTTAAAGCTATGTTACTCCGAGAGCTATTCCATTTAGATATAATAATCAAGAAAAGTAATGATCCTGTAGTTACTTGCCAGACTACAAAGATGACTGAGCCATGGAACTACCTATTTCAGATCCTTGTAATGCTGATTTGTTGCCTTTTTCCAGGTTGCTACAAACACATTACAACCTGTCGTAATTGAGTTGTTGATCTTGTGAACAGTTATACGTGAGTCTGCTTTTCATGCAATAAAAAGATAGGTTTGTCAAGAGCCTCCTCACCCTTCTCCACATCAGGATTGCTCCTGGCATGCATTTTCTTCCTGATCTTAGTAACATCCAGAAAATCCTCCTATTGAAAAAGCCAAAGCATTTCCGTACAACCAACGTTACCTGCAGGAAGCATACATCTCACCTTACGCCTTAGCCCCAACTTGAAGAATTGAGAACAGTCTTGGAGCCTCCAAACTGAGGTTGATTGCTTTGAGAGTCCAGCGTTTTCAGTATCACAGTTTAGGGCTTTAAATGGGAATGGGAGTAGTGCCACTGTAAAGAGAATAGGTTAATACAGCTTCTTTGATAAAAATGAGTGATATTTTTTTAACTGGTGCAGATTTTACCTACTTTTGATGGTGAAAGCTGTGTACAGTGCTCTTAGTAGTCTTATCTTAGTCCCCTGTGCATGTCAGAACAGAATCAAAACAAATTCAGTAAATCCTTAGAATAAATAAAGGATATTAAAAATTACTTTCAGTGACTGTAGGAAGGTTTTCATTAGCAAGAAACTGGAAGTGTGAAGCTTTCCACTTATGTATAGAATATGGAACCTGAGAACAGAAAGCGGAACTAAATATTATGAAACCCTTTTGAAATGGGTATCTGCTTTCTGTGAGTGACTATGAATCGCCTAAGCAAATACATGTGTCTTAAGGGGGAAAGAGATTGGCTGTGAGAACTGATGTCTGTGCTTTGAAAAGGTGCCAGTAGCAAGAAACACCGTTACTCTTGGAACTTCCCAAGAGAAATTGTGACTCTGAACTACATCCAAAACAGGCTAGAATGTAACGTGTGAAATCTGGACTAAAATGCTTGTAACATTTTTGTGGAATCTTCTAAAGAGGGTGCTGCTGGAGTCTTACAATTTATGGACCTGTAATTCCCAGGTTATAGTTCAAACAGTTGCAGACACAGTGGGTGAGCTGACTTCTCTATGTAGTTACTGGGAGGTGAGATCTGTATCTCAGGAGTCGATGCATGTATTGATGTGTTTAAGCTGCTTTTTCCTCCTCTAACATTTTGGTGGTTCTTGACTTGTGACAAAAGAAACATGGCTTTTAAAATACAAATGAAGAACTTGCAGGTAATTGTCAAGTACAGCAAATACTCTGATCTTGAGAACTATCGTGTCTCTACATTAGAAACCTTTTCCTCCTCCCATACCATTTCTGGTACATTGTTTCAGTGTTAATGGTACATTGACCACAGAGTACAACACTTCCTGAAGACTGACAAATTGTTTTACTGCTCTATCTATTGTCATAAGATATATCTTTGAAGATTTGATTTATCCTGACCGACAGAATTAAATGAATCAGTCACTTCAGCTACATAAGCAGAGTCCGGGACAGAAACTGAATTCTGGGATGACATGGCACTGAAAGAAATAGTTAAATAAAGGCTCAGTTACTATGCTAATCGTTGTTTGGTTTACTGGTTCTTGTGTGTTGGTGTTTTTTTTGTGGTGTGGTTTTTTTTTTTTTTTTGTGTTCCTTTGTTGTTCTGTTCTGAATAAAGTGATGGTAATTCCTTAAAAGGCATTTTTGGAGTTACAATGTAAGAGAATCTCAGTTTTGTAGAACTGAGCATTGTTTAAGTTTAAACTTAGTTCTTGTGTTTCTTGGGGTTGAGAAAGTTAACTTTGCATTTGTTACCATACTTGTTGATCTTATTTTCAAACAAAGGCTGCTATCTGATGACACTTGTATCAAGAATATTTCAAGGACATTTAATTAAAGGGAATGAATCACTCTAAAGACAGGATGGTAACTGCTCATAGAACTCTTCTGCAGCATGGTGGTAGATGAAATGTGGCATGTTGGTAAAAAGTCATAACACTTCAGAAGTGTTAGTGAGGGCAGTCTCCTACTGAAAGTGCTCCAGGGTTGCATTTGTGTTTGTATTGAATGTTAAAGGTACTCTGGGGGTAATATTTTCAGAGTTGTCTGGGGATTTGGATTCCCAGAATAGCTACTAAAATGTGATTTTTATATTAGATTTGAACTTAGCTGGTAAATATCCTTTGAAACTGTTGAGTTTAGTTATTAATATGGCTATTAAGAGAGAAAGCATCTGAGAATGATCTGGCCTGAACAATACAGGCTTTTCATGAAGCATTTTAATAAACAATTTGGCTTTAAATGCTTTCCCATCCTCTGGGAAGCTATTATAAAAATGTATGCCCATTAATGTTTTATTTGGCATTAGGATAAATGTATATATTTTTGATAATGTGTTGGATGAAGGAAGCATTCATGTAAGTGGAAGAGTGTTGGTGGATATAATTTGTACTGTGGAGTTCTCTTCTGTAAGCCACACTCTAGGTTTAGGAAATAACTTTGTCAGGAACTAAGAAGACTGGAGGAATTTTGCATCTAAAGCATATGTACTTCCTGCTTGGAAGGCTCATTTGACTGGAATTTAGGAAAGGTTACTTGTTGTGCAGTTAGCTCAGGGATGGAGGGATAGAGAAGTTAGTGATATGCTGCTGTTCCTGTCAAACATGTTTCGATTTTTGTTATATCCACAGAATTTAAGTGGGGCAAAATGGCTTGTCCCTTTTAATTTAACACTTCAGACTTAACAGTGAAGATTTTAATTTTATTTTTTCTTTTAATACAATATCCAGGGCTGCCAATTTAGGAGCTGGCCCAGGAAGAGCACCACAAAGTTAATGCTTTTTTGTCTGCTAGTGGTTGCCATGGAGGAGAACTATGTGAAGACATGGACTCACATCCATAGGGAGACTTAGTCTTTGTGATGCTTCTTGTTGAAATGCTTCACTAGGCTGCTTTCAGGTCTGTAGCCAGGCACAAGTAGAAAACTTCACACTTCCAGTTTCTTGCTAATGAAAACCCAACTGCTACTACTGAAAGTAACCATTAATATCCTGTGTATGTTCAGAGGACTTACTGAGCTTGTTTTGAGCCTGTTCTGATTTACATGCATGAGGGTAAGGCAGGGATGTGTAAAGCACTGAACTTCCTTTTAGGTAAGGGAAAGCTGCTGTTAGGTCCTTCTGGAGCTGTCTCTGAGCTAATAAGCCCAGATCACTCAACCTCTCTCAAAGGGCAAGTGCTCCAGTCTCCAGCCATCTTGGAGGCCATCTGATGAATTTTCTCCAGTTAGTCAATGTTTTTGTTGTACCAGGGGGAGGGGGTGGGTGGGTGTCCCAAAGCTGGATGCAGTATTTTAGATGTGGTCCTATGAATGCTAAGTAGAAGGTAGTAATCACTTCTTTTGATTTACTTGCTATGGTCCTGCTAATGTAGGCCAGATGCTGTTCACTTTCTTCAGTGCCAGGGCATACTGTTGGCTCATGTTCCCCTTGCCCCTGAGGGAGTCTTCAACTTTCTTGTAGTGCTGGCTGGTCTATGTTGCACTCTCTTCCAGGATGCTTGCCATGGTTACAGCATGGTTTACTTTGTGTCCATGAGATTATTTAAAAAAAAAAAAAAAAAAAAATTTCAGCAGACTTGGAATTGGGGTAAATCCTGCCATATTCTGCAGGTTTTACATGTGTTTCAAGTACCATGCTCCCTGATCCGTTATTCAGAAGTGCTGCACCTTGCTAGGTTGTGTTGATAGTGATAAGCTTGTGGTTTGGGGCTGCAGTATATAGGAATATAGTGTATCCTAATCTGGTCATGAATCACAATGAGATCTGGTTCTGCAACAGTGCCTGATAAGTAGCCAATTCTGCATCTGATCGTCTGTGGTGGAAATTTATTGAGTAATGATTGATCACTGCTTATGGAAGAATCTTTAATCAAGTGCTTAATTAGTGATTGTTTAACTTAGATGGTGAGCTCAAGGACAAATATAAATTGCATTTAGTGAATCTGACAGATGATATCTGTTCAGGACCCTCTGCCCAGACAAAATGGGATGTGAACAGGACAATCTGGACAATTGTATGTTGTGTGCAGCTGTATTTTGACCATAACTCAACTGCACCCATGCATCTGGCCAGTTCAGGTGTGTGTGAACCTTATGGATCAAGGGACAGTGTATGTCCACACTTGGCACATATTATAGAGCTTACAGAAGTTAGTTATGTGAGTTGTTTGTTACTGAGCATAAAAAGTGTGAGACCCTTGGGCTGACTCCTGAAACCTCACCTACAGGTGGATGCACCATGTAGGACCTTCCCCATTACTGAGGATCTCCAGGGGATGGCTGCTGAGGGGCTCCCCAGCTGATGTGTGAACCCAGCTGATGGTTTTGAAGGTGTAATTGCTGATTTTCTTAATTTCTGTAAAGCAAGACAGTGATTAACTGGTGCATTGCTACCCTGCTTATATTTTTTGATGATTACTGTAATATATGTAAAAGCATATTAATTTTTATATAAAACTGGAGTCTGTGTTTTTACTTGTAATCCCACCATTCAGCAAAACATTATCGGAGTCCAAGGGCTGCTAATGTAATCTTTGCATGTCACTATGCTGAAAGAATTTGATATTTTTCTATGTTTTGGACATATTTTACTGCCAGGCACATGGCCACGTGTTGAAGGAGCCAAGTAACTATGTAATTTCTGGTTAGTATGTGAATTTACCTTTCTCAAGCTTCATGGAGAAACAGATCACTTCTGCTTCCTAAGATGATCTTCTGCTAATTATCTAGTAACAACATATCTAGCTGAGGCATGCTGAGTGAGTCAGTGCTATTTATTTTCACTCATTGCACTGTGACTCATTACACCCACTGCATTATTAACAATGCAGAAACATGCCTCCATTTGGATAGCATTAAAAGCACTGGTTTCAAAAGTGTGTTAAATGAACAATCCAGTTGAAGGGATACCTGGATGGAAAGGTAAAATGAACTCTAAAGTGTTTGGTTTCACATCTTACTGCCAGGGGTACTCCCATATGAAACTGTGACTCCCATTTTTTTGTGTGACTCTTCGGTGTGTGGGTGACTCTCCATGTGTGACTCGTCATTGAACACATGCAGACTTGTGTAAAAGCTCTGCCCTGAACAGATAGTTATCACCTCATGGGAGGAAGGGTTCAGTATAGTACTTTTGTTTGTTTGTTTAAAATAATCAGCACTGATGGTTTCTCTAACAAGGGTGATAGAGACAGCATTCAGGTAATTTCTGCTCTAGGACAAAAGGACAATCTTCACCACCCCCACTGTGTAAGTGAGGAGAGGAATTAACGGGTGAGACATTGCTCATTCTGCAACTTAACCTCAGAGTTGGATGAAAAGTGCTGTCAAGAGTCTGCTGGGCTCTATTTAGTTGCTTTGCACATTGCATTGCTGTGATTGTGTGCACAATTTCCAATAAATTCATGATTGTTTTCTGTCCCAATCAGAATTACTTGGAGGGTGATGTGTGAGACCCATCTCTTTTGTACTGTTGGCAAAAATGGAGTTACATTTGCTTAGTGTTTTGAGTGAGAAACACTTTATATGAAAAAATGATATAAATCTCCGACTGAAATTAGAGATATCAATATGGTAAATAAACAGTATCTGTGAAACACTCGTACATTACCATATTTCACATTTGTACAAGATTCTTTTTGCCAAGAAAACAAACTAGCACTTCATGTTTCTCTGCTCACTAATGGCCTCAGTCTTAAGAAATGCCAGCTTGTGTTTTGTCTTTAAGTGTTGGTCTAACAATTTCAAAACAGATGGCAAAAGTCAATCTTTGTGTTTGTCATTGCTTTGCTTAGTATGTGACTGTGATTAGAGTAGGTATTGCCTGTAAGAAATAATTTGATTGATACTGCTGGATGTTTGTTTTGTGGAAGCTTGTTACATTTCGTAACTTACTCTTTGTTTGAAAATGCTTGTAGAATTCTTCTGAGTTTACTACTTGTATTTTGCAATTTACTGTGTTACTTAGTTATAAAAGCCAAGTGGTCTTACTGTTGGTTCCTCGTTTGTCTGTTTTTTTCTTTTTGTAAATAATTGCCAGAATTGAACTGAGCCCTGATCCTCTTTTAAAAGAAGTGCCATTTAAAGTTATCCCGATGCAGGCATCAGTATGGTTGTATGCTCAAAACTGGCTTTTTGTGCCTACACGTTGCTGTAGGGGAGCAAGAGCTCTGGAATGCAGAGGTGAAGGGATACGTATCTCAGTAACATTAGGGTAAGTGACTGCAGGAAGGGAGGCATATGGTAGGATGGAGCTGAAGAGCAGAAGCAGGTAATTGAGAGGAGTGACCATGAAATGTTAAGTCTTTAGAGACTGATGTTGAGAGCAATGCTCAGACTGATATGCTTCATTGGTGTTGCCATGCAAAAGTTGGCTCTTCAAACAACATCAGATGTTCATTGCTAGAACAATGTGTATGTTAGATCAGAGGGGCAACTACGGAAAAAAGTATGTCAGGTTAGAGTGACTTTTCCAATATTTAGGTTTTACTACCTGACCATGTTTATTAAAGATTTCAGGTAAGCATTTCCATGGTGATGATTTAGAAGTGAAAAAAAAAAAAAAACCCCCACCAAACCAGCCCACCACATGATACTTAGATTTAAATTATTAATTTTGCTATGAAAATAAGAGGTATAATTCTGCAGACACAGAGCCACTGATGCTGGCACCAGTTTGGGTTATGGTTGAATGGAATATTAAGTTCACCTTTGGGATTCCTGCAAGTGGTTTAAAACTGTGTTGCTGCATGACCCAAACCTTTTATCTGGCATGAAGTTTCTTTGGTAGTTCAGGTTTGTTTAAAACATTTAGTTGGGTTATGCTTGTACTGGTTATATCAACAATTGTCTGTTAGCACTGCAGTTACTTTATAGAAGAACAGGAATCGCCCATCCTTTGACAGCCAACATAAAGCTCACACAAAATTATAAAGTCAGTATAAGCTTGGTAGGTTATACTCTTACTATTTTAATTGCATCAAAATGTGATCTTTATAGATCACAGAATGGTAGGGGTTGGAAGGGACCTCTAAAGATCATCTAGTCCAACCCCCTGCCAAAGCAGGATTGCCTAGAGTAGATCACACAGGAACAAGTCCAGGTGGCTTTTGAGCCTCCAGAGATGGAGATTCCACCACCATATCCTTATATAGGTCAAATTTCTACTGCTGGTTGATCCAACAGCATGTAGATATGGTAATAGTTCTTATGGAAGCCTGGCCTTACCTAGGGATAAGAACATTTGCATCCTCTGTGCTTCTGAGTTTCACTTCTTCGTTCTATGAACAAGTTAGCTGTGGCCCAAGTAACTGATAACTGTCATGCTATACAAGCACTGGATGCAAATAATCCTGCAAATCTAATTCCTCTAAATGCTTCCACTGAAATCAAATGGATAATGTGAGATGGAGTGGTGGGCTTTGTACATAAGATGGAGCAACAGTTAATGTAGTTACTAGAAACAAAAAGACAATGTTGGCTTTGATTTATTTATTTATTTATAACCATCAATGAAAGAGACTGAAAACTGAAATTATTTTTAACAGATCTCCTTCTTGCTCAGCTTTGTGGAGCTGTAATACAGATTGACTGAGTTCAGAGGAAAAAACACAGGAGAAGTAATAAAAGAATCTGGGGTTTTTTTGCTTCTGAGTTCAGATTAGGTCATGCTGAATATTATTTCGTGGCCTTTCTCTAGTGGTTTGTGAGTAATTTCTGAAGCCAAAATACATGGTTTTCATTGATTAATGGTCTGCAGTTAAATGAGGGCAAGCAGTGAAATATTCTGAGGTTGCAGAACACCAAGTGAGTTGACAGAGCTCTCCGGAATAGCTACAACATCCTCCTCATAACAGGAGAATCACTATTCCACTGTCCCCATCCACTTTGAGTGGGATTTTTTTTTTTCCCATGGAAATACTTAAGTCATGATGTAAGATTTAATATCAATGTACATTTCACTTCTTAAGACACTTTAGGGAGAGAAAATGAGGGAGCAAGGCAGTGATGTGATCAGAGAAATCTTGATGGATCTCTAATACTCCATGGATCATGAAGTAGGGAAAGTGAATATATGATGTAGGGAAAGTTATATGCCGTGAATGCATCCATTTTCAACTATTTTCACATTTGTATTATTTGCAACATAAATCTATATAAGTGTATCAAGATTAATTTTATAGTGTCATGGAATCATCACTGTTAAATAAAACAGTAACTATATTAACAGATAAATCATCTGAGCAGTATTGCAGAACACCACCTCATTTGTCCTCCCTTCCTGTATTTAGCTTCTTCCCAAAATAGAGGAATAAATGGCATAATTTCAACCAGGTTTTTTTTCATGAACACTTGAATGACTTAACTAAGAGGCTGATATGGAATGAAAATGTCAATTTGGCAACTGCAGTGTAATGTGGAAGAGTTCTTAGGAATAAGATTCCAGGGTAATTACTCGTGTCTGTCAGGGGACCTCACTGGAAGCATTGCCGGACTTTGACCTGCTTCAGCTGGGTGGGAAACAGCCAGGTTGCTTAGTGGAATTAATAAAACATTCAAAGGCTGTATTAGTGCACTTTAAACATATCATAAGGATATCATCACCAAGGTTTAATTGAGGGCTCCTCATAATCCATATTTTTAAATCTGAAAATCTGATGCTTATTACTGCAACAGCTCAGTTCTGTTCCCCTTGAAGTCAGCTGGACCTGGTTACATTCAGTGCTGCACGCACCAGGAACATTTCTGGTACTATTCCTATTCCCAGCTGTACAAATAGCCATAATCTGAGTGAGTAGTTCTCTATTTCACAGAGCATATTTGCCTGGGATATTAGTAATATAACTGAGGAAAATAAATTTCTTCAGAAGTAGAAGACTGAATAGTTATGTATCCATGCTGTGTTGATTGCCTCAACAATCATGGAGCCCATCCCACCTGACACAGAAATAGAAGGTGTTTGGAAGCCCAAAGGACACTGCTTGCCTCAGTGTGGTTTATGGTTTAGCATGGCTTTAGTGCATCTTACATTCTCAGTATGCTCCCAAACACCGTCACAATAACTGCCCGCAGATGTTTTGCAATATGAAGCAGATGGATTTCGGAGAACATCATGCTCCTGGCTAGTCTGAAGACCAGTATTTATGAAAAGCATAGATATGGCCTGCTGTGAGAACTGTTGTGATTTCTACTTGTGCAACCCTGGCCAAGAATGATGAAGGTACTGTACTGAAATTTGCTGAACTTGACGTGGCCCTTCTCCTGTTTATAAAGCTGTCAAATCTAGTACTGCCACAAATATGTTTGCATATTTTAAAAGAAGGCATTGAATACTGTTAGCAAAAAGAGCTCAGTAAATAAATATGTGCATGTAGTAGTTTCAAATAAATGAAGATGTTACATGCAGAAACCAGTCTTTCAGTCTTACAGTAATTTTGTAATAAGGGGAGAGCAGCAAAAGCAGGCAGGTTTTACTTCACAGCAATTTGATGTTGACTGGCACATGCTCCCAAATTGAAGACAAATTTATTTGTATGCTTCTTAGGAATTAAAGTTCCAACGCTCAGCTTGGAGTTCCTGAGTAGGAAGTGACTTGCGGAAATCAGACTCCACAACCAGGACAGTTGTAAAGTCGGTATGTTTATTTGGCGCCGGACGCACGGGGGGTCACCCCACCACAAACGTGCGTGCCTCAGGCAGCCTTGTGGAGCTTTTTATAGAGTTAAACATTTAATATGCAGTAGATTTTGCAAGGAGTCTATACATATGCATTATCTATCCCCGCTTCACATGCAGGTGAGGTCTCCTCCCCTTTGAGCAGGCGCAGTATTTTCTGGTGGTGGACGCTAGGGGTCTTGAGGATGAAGTAAGACGTCTTCCTCACAGCTAAACTTTTGACCCCAGGCTCCTGCGCATGCCCTGTATTCCGTGGGCCATCATCCGAGCCTTCAACACTAGTTCAGACCGTACCTGCGGAGGCTGAGGAAAATACTTGACTAAACCTATACAATGGTCCCTCATTCTCTCAGGGATGTTACGACCATTTATCTTCTGTGTTTAGCAAACGTAACCAAGCACCGGCCTCCAAATCAGCTCAAGCCAAAAAACCACAAGCAGCATATAAGCAAAATACAAATCCTTATATCAGAAGCTATGACAGATAACAGGTCATTTACAATGACAGTCTGTGCAGGCTCTTGATAATACAGTGTGATTTGAAACTGCTTGCCCCAGTGCAAAAGAAAAGCCAGGTACTTTCTATGTGGTATGGACAAAATACACAACGGGGAAGTTCTGTAAGGAAGCCTGTCAAGTTTGCTTGAGTACAGAGTGCTTTGAAGTATCTCACTTGAAACAGGGCTACCATACACACAGTGCTATTTTAAAAGAAATGGAAGTGATTAAGTATTCCCAAGTTGAAAGCAATGTCAACTCTGAGAATACATGGAAGTGTCTTCACATTTCAGGATTGTCTTCATATATGAGTGAATTGGTAGATTCTTCAATCTTGTATCACTCTTTCTACATAATCTTCCTGACATTCGTGGACATCTTGAGTGTGCCACTGTGATTTGTCACTTCAGCTAACAGGAGCTGGATAATTTTCTATTCTTTTATGAATTTTTCTAGATGTACAAGTAATCTGTATTTTTGATACTCCTTTGCCTGTGTTGAGAGTGTATCTTGTGTGCATCTTTTAATCTGTGGAAGCCAGGAATACTTTGCCAAAGATATCTTTCACAATTCGTTAGTATTATTTTGAAGTCTTGTTTGTTTGAGATTCTTCAAAGCAAATGGAAGGAAGGCAAGAATATATATTAATTGCTATTATTCTAATGTCCAATACTAGCCAGAATACTCAGAGCAGTTTTCATCTTGAAGCATTTTGAAGACCTTTTTTCCTTATTGACAAATTATCATCCTTAATTCCTTAGTAAATTGAACGAAGGCAGAAAGTAGAAGCAGCAGCTACATCACACCAGGGGGAACTGGCACCATATTCAGTGTTAGCACTTAGAAATTTGAGTTCTTTTGGTTGGTTTTGGTTTGGGTTTTTTGTTTTTCTTCTCTCTCTCTCTCTCTCTTTTTTTTTTTTTTTTTTTTTTTTTTTAATGCTATGTGACTCAGGTACCCACTAAATTAAAAATTGCTGACTCTTGGTCTTGGTGGTTTGGCCGCACCCCAAATAATTGAATGGGCTGGATGTGGATCACTGAATCATGTCTAGTCTGGCAGGAATGACGGTCTAAGAAGTGGAGAGGCCGTAGGACGCTGTGGAGACTAGTGCCTCGGTCACATTAAAGCTTTTAATGGTTGCTGGTCAGGAAGACTCCTTTGGAGTTGGATGAGCCCATTATCAGACTGGAGGCCATGGAGCTGCCAGTGAAAACTTGTATGTGCACTCCAGGCAAAGCGCAGGGAGCCACCATACTAAACCAGGAAAAGCTGTCAGGTGAGATAAAGGGGGTTCTGTGTGTGTGTGGTTGGTTTTTGTTTTTTGTTTTGTTTGTTTTTTTGGGTTGTTTTGCTGTTGGTTTTTTTTTTTCCCTCTCACTTAAGCTGTGTGCACAAATATGTGAATTGTGTCTTGTCTTGAGAAGGCTCTGTTGGCTTCCCAGCACTTATCCTGGAAAGTCTCCTGTGATGCCCAGATTGATTGAGATCCAGTGAAGGGCCATGGTGAGAAACTAGTGGTGATACCAATGACTCAGGTTTGGAGTGATGCAGCCTGTGGCTGAGTAGCTGCATTCCCAGGAAGATTGCCACAACCTCAGGAAGCACAGTGTAAGGCATTGCTCTCCAGCTTGCGTCAGCTCTGGCTTCCACATTTGTACATGTATGTTTTCTTCTGTACTTTTAAACAAAGATGCAACTCAGTTCCCCTGAAAAGCAATGGCAAAATCCTTTGCAACTCTCCTGGGAGTCCTGCTAACTTGTTCATAGTCATGCAGTTCATCTGATAACAGAGACAAGTTGGTGGCTTAGAGCTCCATGGACAAAGAGCTTTTGTTGCTATCTCTTTTCTTGAGGGTTAGGTGATCAATATGTAATCACTGTGAGAAAGAAGCAGAAGATCCAGTGCTCCTAGAAAAAAAAATATTTTTTTTTCTTAGTAACAGAGCTGGATATCTTTGAGCATAAATAAACTTAGTTGGATGGTATAAAATAATTCAATAAACACTGATGTCAATTTTTGTTTATTCAGATAACAGTGCTTATTAAGTGTTTTCAGTTTTCCATTCAGTGTCTGAAAATGAAGACATGAATGCTGGAGGAGAAAGATTTGAATGTATGGAAAAAGAAACCCATCAAGTATAAGCATTTTTACTGAGCACATTGAAAAGTCCTTAGCCTTAGGGTTTAAGGAGCTGGAAATGAGGTGGAGTTGTGTGCAGTACCAGAACTTATGCTCCGTTGATGGATATTGTTACGTTGGTACAACTCGATGCATACTAGAACCTGCTAATTTGTAGTAGCAGATGAATCTCAGCCTGAGACCATCCTGGATATGTGACAGTGTCTCAGACCTCTCCCTCCTATCCTTGTTTTTGGAAACAGCACTGCTTTTTTACCTCTAGAGGGACCACCAAGATCAGAAATGAAGCCTGCCACATGCTGGCAATCAGCTCAGCACACTCCTCTGCCTTACCTGCCTTGTCTGAAGATAGAATGCTTCAAGCTTTACCAGATCAATAATAAAACAACAGTGAAAGGAGAGCAACCGTGGGAAGCAAAATTTTGACAGGCATTACATCAGCAGCATGCTAGCTGCGAGCTCTGGGCTGCATTCAAGTGGTGAGAAATCCCTCCCCACACTACTTGGATATTTTGCTGCCATCTCTTCTTCCTCCAACGAGAGGACAGTGTAGACAGAGGATTGTACTTATACAAAGGTTTATTACTCTCTATCATTTGTAGTTGCAATTCAAACCACTTTGAATCACTGTGGCTCTCCAGTCTGACCTCTTCCACCACAGTCAGGGCAGAGTGAGCCCTCAGCAGATGGTGGGTTATATGATGTCTGGGCATCCCTGTAGCTTTTTTTTTTTTTTTTTTGGTCTCTGTACTAAGCAGTTGTGCTGTGAAATTTCTGCTATGATCAGTTAGAGTAGAAAACTAAAAGCTTTCACTAGAAATGAAAAATCACTCACTAGGTTCTTGTTCAGCATAAATCAAGGTGAAGATGGTCTCTGTGTCTCTCTATCTCCAAACTAGTCTACTTGTTCTTTAGCATGACTACACTCTTTCAAGCAAAATTCTGCATGGTTTCCCCCTACTTGTTGCCAAATGTGTCTCCAGGATCTTTCTGATTTATTTACTTTTAATAACTACTTACAGTGAAATGCTTTGACTACATTTTCAGCTTTCTGATCCTAAACCTCTATAAAAGGAGGGGAAAAAGCTTTAGGTATGCAAACATATCAGAAACATCCACATGAGAACACTGTGTAGTCAGTTAAAATATTAAGCTGAATGAAATTTGTGATAAGCAGAGACCTTCCTCTTCAGCTCAGAGCTCTGGGTCATGGTTGGATGACCATGCAACTCACATTTTTCTTAATTATATTGTTCTGTCCTGACTGTTGATGTCAGGTGTGTTCCGCCTAAGATGACTTAGTATTGTAATTGCTGATATTTGGAGAGTTGAAATTTCTGTTTTCCATTCATATGGAAAGCCTGGACTAACTATCTTTCTTTACTTTTACACTCAAATATGTATCTGCAAGCCCTAGTGATAGTCTGTTGACTGTAGCCTCTCTGCAGCAGACTGGAAAAGAGCAAGGGATACTGTGGAAGAAAATGGATGAAAACTTCTGTACAGGTTTTCGATACCAGCTCTCAGGGACAAACTCTTGAAAGTACTAAAGAAGAATGGCCTTGTTATTAAGATGTTAGACTTGTAAGTTGATGATTTGGATTTATGTGTTAGCTTTGCAAGATATCACTTACCTGACTATGGGCAGGTCATTTAATTTCTCAGAGGCTCCATTTACCGTTATTGCAATGAAAATAATATACTTATGTTCTGCTCTCTAGTCATCCTTTCAGGGTACTGACTGTCAAATGCTTTGTAGAGAGCTCTGAGCACCACTAAACCTTGAGCTGGTATGACACTGTGGGCATTGCTGTGATCAGTGCAATGAAAACTACCTCATCCCTTCCCCACACTACCTTTTTACGTTCCTGCAGCTTGCTTATAGTCAGGGCATTGCAGATTGCCACTCTTAAGAGAAGATAGTGGTGATGAAGGTGGATGGCTTTTTTTTATGGTTCTTGCATCCTGTAGATACCGAGTAACCAAACAGCAGGAAGCAGTTCATGGCAACCGTGCTCTTTTCTGTCTCTTTTTTTTTTTTTTTTTTAAGATGATGCAAAGAGAAAGTTGTAGAAAAATTGCAGAGACAGCCCTGTGTAATGGCTTTGCTGTTCTCTTTGAGTAGTAATCGAGTATTTCTCCTGTTCTTAACCTCTCATTCATATCCTGCTATATAAACCAGTCTTTTACCTCCCCCACCTTTATCAGACTCTTGGAAAACCCCACAGACAGCATTACTGTCCATTTTCCCTGTGATGTCTTCTGGGGCCAGTGGTTTTCCATTGTTTCAACTACTTTTAAACAAAGGGATGTTACCCTCATTTAGCTGAGAGCAATGTGGGTATATCACAACCAGCAGTTTCAGAAAGGTGTTGCAACTTCACCGTTGGCAACACATCAAAATAGAATGGGGTTTAGAGATGCCAAAATAACTCATCCTGCTGCCCAACAGGGCTGAAGTCTTTTTAAACATGTACTGAATTTGTCACCTGCATTGCTGAACATGCAATTCGTGCAACCTTTTTACTTGTGTGAGTCAGCTTCTACACTCTGGGAAGCTTCTACAGAATTAGGTTCTAAATCAGTTATGTTCTCACAAGTTATGATTTCTCATTGCTGCTGTGAAGGAAAAACATGTAGGCACTTCTAATTGATTTGAATTTGATTTGCTTTCATATTTAATGTTATAGTCTTATAATCTTTTAGGCAGCATGTGCAAATTTGTTTTTTATTTTTTTTAAAGTGTCCTTGTTACAGAATATTCTGCAGAGGTTAACTTTCCTTTAATGGTTTCTGAATTCTAAAATGCCAAAATAACTGTTCACAAGAACTAATTTTATATTGATCTTCTAGTGCTTTTTCTGCTCTGCTCGGGGCGCAGATCTTTTTAAAGGGATTACTGAATTTTTAAAGAATGCAGGTTTTTTCTGTTATCTCCTTTTTTTTTTTTTTTTTTTAATGGTTCAGTTAATTTTCCTTTACACTGAAATGCTTCTGTTACCTTTTTTTTCAGTTTTATGGGGTTTATTTAATTATGTTATAATAGAGTACAAATACAAAGTTACTTGAAAACTTAGTTCACCCTTCCAAAGTAAGAAAACCTGTTACTGCTGTGGAGAAGTCCCTCCATGTTACATGGGATGAGGAGTCTCATAATTCTTCTTCTAAGAAGGTTGACCTCTTGGGTAAGGAACATGATGAACTTTCTACCCACAGATTGTGTTGTAGCCCTTTTTTAACCTTCTAAAAGGATCCTTACTCCCTCTGACTCTGAAACTGGAAGAAACCTCAATCTGTCTGCCCCATCTGTCACATCGCCATCCTCAGACACCTTCTTCATTTTCCATACTTACCTCAGCTGTTCCTTGGCTTCTGCTCAGATCAATGTTCATCAGATGTTTAGAACTCATCCAAATGTTGCAAGTCTCAGGCACCTGATATGTATGTGTATTTGCTGGTACGCTGTGTTTTCTTAGTGTCTTACTTTCTTTCTCCTCCTCCTGTCCTATTGAACTTGTAGAAGGAAGTAAGACCAATTTTTAGAGGATTTAGCTGGCAGATTGAGAAATGTGGTTCAGACTCATCCAGACTGAAGGAAAGGTAGTTTTGATAGTTTTGAAACAGGTTAGGAGGAATGGTAGTTGTCACTATCAGCTAGCCTGCAGAGGTACAGTGGGTTGTCTCAAGGTTTTGTAGGGCTAAGCACTATCTGTTTGACTCTTGTAACTGATAAAAATCCACTGTTGTGAGCAACATTTTGTCTATGATAAATATGTTTCTGTAATCCCGAGTTTTCAGTGCCTTTCACTTTCTACAGTCATTAACACTGGTAATAAAAACACACCATCTACATCAACACCTTTGAATTACTTTGTACTCCTTATACTTGTTCTTGGATTAATTTAATCCGGTATGTCTATTATACTGTAAAGCACATGTCTGCCTGATATTAGACTACATTATGCTTTGCTGTTTTTTCTTTTCACAAAAAAGAGAGAATTCAGGGGAAGTTAGTGTCATTTCATGTCCATTTTTATCCAGTATGCAAAAGTAGACTGGTCTAGTGACTGTGGCGCTGAGATCTATAGCTTTTAAAGGTATATAAATTCTTTATTTACAGTAAAAATAATGGGTCACAGTCTGCAGCACTTTGATAATATTTAATATTCAGACTTCAGGCATAGACACAGCTTCACTTACTGCTGTTAACCTGTGGTCGTTGCTTATTTTCTGGAGGGTTTCATCTCCAAAACTGAGGTGCCAGAATGCACAGACACAAACGAGTGTCAATGGCCAGGTCTCATGGTTCAGCCCCATTGGACAGTAACAGCAGCAAGAGAGGGAGCTTAAATGCTTCCAGTTAACTTTGCAAGAGAAGTAAAATTTCTCCCTACTTTTTAAATTTAGATTTTGGACAGATTCACAAGCCATTTTTCTATTTTGTTATTTATTGTTTGTAACAGAGAGGTGCCGTGAGAAGTTACATCAAGGCACAGAGGAGGATGCCATTATGCTGATACAGGCGGAGAAGAGGGTTTGAAGAGTTATAGTACATTTCATTTTCCACTGTTTGTCACTGATTTGAATTACATGGTTACAAAATGCCTTAAATCTATAGAAGCCAACTTTTCAAGGGAAAGGATGAAGAACTCTGCATACTAGTCTGCCCTTTCTCTTACACAAAGTTAATGACATTAATGTAATTATATTTTTCATGGAGGAAGCTACATTTACTTGATGCTTCCTGCTGACCCTCTTCTCACATTGTTCCTAGTACGCTGTACTTTTTTTCCATCTGCTGCCTGCAGACTTTTCACTTTACTTGGGTTCCTGGGTCAGCTCTCTGCACCCCCTACCCCCCCATATTTTTTTTTTAACAATTTCACTGAAAGCAGTGAAAATCATGATTTGGGGGTAAAAATGGAATAAGTGAGCTATAGCCTGGCTGAGAAACTCCAGAAGCCCAAGTATCTGGATGAAAAAATAGCTAGGACAAGGAGAAAATGTTAGTTGTAATTAAAATGTCTGTTTTCCAGGTTTGAGGGCAGGCTCAATAACAGGGGACAACATCCAATTTCCATAATAAGTCCTGAAGTCAGCTGGGAACAAATCTCAGAGGAGTAATGTGTGCGTCCCTTTTCCACAATTATGTCAGAGTATGTGGGAGCTAGATGGGAATGACACCAAGATGATATGTTAGCTTTGACCTGTCCAAGAGTTACACTTCTGAAACATAAATTACCCCTTTACTAATCACTGATTTGATCTGTATGCCTCACTACTGCTCACTGCTATCACTCATTAACGACTGCTGTCACTCTCAATTTAATTTCTCCTATGATTTTTTTATTTATTCAGTAACTAATTTTCTACAGGTACTTTTTTTTTTTTCCATCAGTGTCCCTTACATACTGGTGGAGCATCTAACAACTCCTTGAGATTCCCACATTGCCTTTCAGTCACTCCATACTATCTCTGGTCAGCAGAGACAAGTAACTGGTATGTTACTGTTTCAGCTTACTGCCCTTAACTTTTTCACTGTTTTATTGTGCTTCCACATCCACTATTTCTGTGTGTTGTGTCTTGTCACAGACTTAGGCTAAGTGTTCAGGAACAGGGGTGAGCTTTTCATTAGGTCCACAAGGCTTATAGGGATACTTACTGATTAATACTGCAGTAAAAATAATAGACATTAAAAGTAAAATGGTTGTAATCATAATAATGGAAAAGTACAGAACTGGAGAGGATCCTACAAAGCGAGAAAAAACCCAACCTTCAAGAAGCAGAATAAACAAAAAAAGGACACTGAAATGAAGAACAAAAAAAAAAATCCAACAGAAAAATATAAACAGGAACAGATGGGAAATAACAAAATAAGAAGGTAGAGAAATCTTGCAGGAAAGGATAGGAGAGAGAGGATACAACCAAATTAATTAACTTTAGCTGAGGAAGGTAAATACATGACATTAGCACTGTTAATCTTTGGAGAACTTTTAGCATTAGTATTAGAAAAGATCTGTTTGCTTCTAAGTATATGTTTATGGACTTAACATTAATTACTTAAAAAATGTGTTTGAGGCTGTTAAGTTTTCTGGTGAAATTGAGTAAAAAAACCCAAGTTAGTAAAGGACAGAGATTCTTTTGAAGAATTGCAGAAAGATCACATGATACAGGTAAAGGTAATGCAAGTGGCAAAACTCAGTCTCAGCTTTAAATACACACTGATAGATACTGAATGAGCTGGTAGCGTTCAGAAACTTCAACAGCAAGCCCATAAAAATGTGAACTCAATGCAATTTACTCAACAGACAAAAGGAGTCACTTTTTTCCATAGCCCATAGTTAGATTGGGAAACATGATGTCATGGTAGATACAAAAAATTATCCAGTTTCAAACAGCAATTGGAGAAATCAGTGGAATAAAAAAGTTGTTAAGATTTACAACATGCAAGGATACCACCATTAGCTGGTGGTAAGCTACAAATCCTTAGATGCTGGGATTTGTTTTGGGAAGTATCATGGTCTGGGATATGTTCCTGAAAACTTACTCAGCCAGTGTTGGAGATACTAAATTGGGTGGTCCTTTAATCTGATTCATTATTACTGTTTTTATATTTCCACATTTTCAGCACAGCCTTTATAATGAAGCCTTTACTTATTTCATCTCTGTCAAGGGTGTGCCGGCAGATGGACAGTGGCTTATACTAAGTGATTGGGTGTACTGGAAGGTAAAGTGAATCAGCTGGAAAAACAACATAGCAATGGCCCCAGGAGTGTGTAACAGACGGATGTTACAAGATTTGATGGTCAGTATAGAGCTACTAGAGGAACAGGTGGTGGAAGGGGACTAGATCTAGTGTTGCCAGCCAGCAAGAGGAGGAATGTATTCCACCTCCCTGTAAAGTCCCTGTATATTGTGGTGAGGGAGATGCGATGTCTGCTACCAGCACCAAAGCCACCTCTCTGCAGGGCTGATTACTGCTGCAGTGCAGCTCATTGTCTGCATTGCTTCTCAAGGGTCACAGTGGTGACCTGTGCTGACAGGTCAGAACTTTGGTCAGCACCTACCCCCACTCTTCACCTGTCACATGGGCTGACAGCATGAGAAACTGTTGGCACTGCAGGTGGGGAAAGGGGAAAGTAGTTGGCCAATGAAGGGTTAAACTAGCAATGCAGTAATAGGAGAAACTACCCAACAAAGGATGTGAACAGGGAGTCTGGGGAATTCCCTGTGGATGGAAATTTTCAAAGACAGTGGCAAAGATGTGCTGACTGAGACTACAATTCTTAAGTAAGGTTGTAAAGTCAGCAAAATGGAGGCCAATGGGCAAATCAGGGTAGCTTGCTTATTTGTGTGTGGGGGGGTGAAGGTATATAGAATAAAGCAGACAGGACTGTTGCTGGGTCCCTGTTGAGCAGCCCTGTGCCTGATGAATGCAGCCTGGAGTGGGGCAGACCATACATCCAAAACAGGCTGGCTTTGCTCATGCAGGATTCCTGCCTCACTCAATGTACAGGAAGAACAGTGTTTATGTAATGAATAACTATTCATTATGCTGTTTTTTATTGTTCTGCATGAAGCTTGTACCTCTACTGTGCTCGCTGCAGTCTAGTTAGATCCCTTTTGAAAAGGTAAGTATGAATTTTCTGATGGTTGTGTGATGGTTACAAGGATATCTGTCTCTTCATTTATACTCTTTGACACAGGCGCTGTCTTCTTACAGAAGTGGATTTAGGGCACAAGAGGAATAAAATTGGAATTAGTGTTGGGTGCTCAATTTAAGAAAACTGGAAGGTAATTCTTCAGAGAATTCAGCATGATACTTCACTATGCGTCTTGACAGTTCTTCTCATTGTTATGGGAGCAGATCCAACTGCCACGTACTGTGCATTGGGACCACAAGTAACTTTTATTCAGGAAAAGAGGCACTGAAATTCTGAACATACGTAAAATGTTGTTTCAGGGACCTGGTCAGCATACTAGACCTCTAGAAAAGGCAGGGATAGAAGTGTATTCTCCAGCATACCATGCAGCTGCATTAACTGTGCAAAGATGTTCTTACTATTGCCATAATCCTCTGTCCTGCCCACTTGGCATTTCCTGGTTCACAGACAATATTGCCCCTCACTACACAGCCCAATTCAAATCCACACTGAGTTGTTCTCTGAAACAAGCGTAGTCTGCATCACTGGGCATATACACAGAGAAGCTAAATTAAAGGTTTCAGGGGTGATAATTATTTGGGTTATTCTTTAAGTTTTTGACTTAGCAACTCATTTAAAAATGTGTTTCCCAGTTTTATTAAAAATTCCCCAGATGAGTGATTCTACCAGATTGTAATGTATTCAATCACGTGTCATCAGTCTGTAGTTCTAGTCTCACGCACAAACTCTTCTCTGTGTCTGACTCCCCCCTCTCCTTGTTCTCTCAGTTTATTCACAATACGCATCGTAGTTGACTCTCCACCCTCAGGTTCTTTTAAGTTTTTCTTCTCTTTCCCACATTCCTCAACTGCGTTTTTTCTGTCTCAGTACCTGCCTCAGTAATTTGCCTAGCCACAATGCCCCACCACACAAACTATCTCTCCTGCCCATGGCTTGTGGTTCCCCTAATGCATTTTCCTCAACAATTCCCAATCCTAGTTTGTCTCTGCCATCAGCAGCTCTTAACAAAATCTACTTGCCAAACCAGTCCCTCCTCTTCTTTTGCGTCTTTCTTGCCACACCCTTTGTCCTGAAGTTTCTTCTTCCTTGATACCTACTTCAAAGCATTTACAGAATCTTTATTTTCAATTCAACCTTAATTTTACAAAGTTAAACAAGATGTTCACCATTAAATACTAGTATCAGTGTAAGAGGGAAAAGTTACAATTCAATAGGAGCAAAATTAGACTGGGAACTGGAAGAAGGATTCTGGCCATCCATGGAGTGAAACAGCCTTTCAGAGAGAAGTGAAAAGGGGTATTCTTGACTATTTTCATCTGTAGCTATAAGGAAGTTTTATCATGCTCGGGGATAACAGTTATCTATGGAATTTTATCTATTAATCTCTAATAAATTGCTACTGAGCATATGTAAAATTAGATACTACATAAGCTTATGAATTGTTCATCTTTAAGGGACTACTGATCACAGGACCACAACAGGAGTATATTTGATACAAAACCCTTATCTCTGCCAAATTTCAGGTTGCTGCTTCAAATCAGATAGGGAGGAGACATCTCTGTCAAAAAAGTGTCAATATGTGTATTTTTAATGTAAGGGAAAGAATTTATTTTTTTCCATCTTAGCTTTGTTCAGGCTCACAGAATCACAGAATTGGTGAGGTTGGAATGGACCCCTGGAGAACATCTAGTTCATCTTCCTTTTTTTTTCTGAAGTTGATGAGATTCCTGTCTGCCCATTTCTCCATCCTGTTGAGGTGTCTCTGAATGGCAGCACAACCAGCTGGTGTATCAACCACTCTTCACAATTTGTATGGCTTAGAAACTTGCTGAGGATGTACTCTGTCCCATCATCCATGTCTTTAATGAAGAAGTTAAACAGTACTGGACCCTGTATTGACACTTGGGGTCCAGCAGTAGTGACTGGACTTCGTGCCACTCATCATATGCCTCCGCACCTCTGAGCAGTTCAGTTTTCAACCCACCTCACTGTCCACTTATCTAGGCCACACTTGATCTGTTTGTCTAAGAGGATGTTATGAGAGACAGTGTTGAAAGCCTTTACTGTAGTCAAGCAACATCCACATCATCCACAATGGCTGTCCGGTAGTTCAGGCATGATTTCTGCTGACTACTCTCAATCACCCTCTTGTCCATCATATGTTTCAAATTGTTTTTCAGGATTATTTGCTCCATCACATTCCCAGGTATTGAGGTGAGACCAACTGGCCTAAAGTTCCACAGATTCTCCTTCTTGCCCTTCTTGAAGATGAGTGACAGGAAACCTCCAGTTCCCATGGCTTTCCAAAGATATTGAAAGTGGCCTCATAAGCACTTTAGCCAGCTCCCTCAGCACTCATTAGCTGCATCCCATCAGGTTCTATGGACTGTATATCCAGTTTGTTTAACTGTTCCTTAACCTGATCCTCATTTCTGACTGAATTTTGCAAGACATTCAGCTAAAGACTGAAGCCTTCACATGAAACATAGTTAATCAAATTGCAGTCAACTGAAATCTGGTGCTCTGGATGCAAGATGTTTTGTAACAAGTGATGCTATCAGTATGTGATGTGTGTGTGCATGTGCATTACAGTGTTCTTAACCCATTAAAGATGGTATTCAGCTCATGTATCTCTAGCTATCTAATGGCTAAATATGTAATTAAGAAATGGCTGTTTGCAATCCCTCTCTAGTTAATGGAAAAAGACAGGCATCTCCAGTTGACTTGTCCCACTTATTCTGGCTTAATTCTATATTTGGTGCCCTAGGGAATGACAATTTAGTATCTTTTAATTCTGTACATTTTATACTATCTTTAAGGATCAATTCTACCCAATTCAAACTTCAAGTACAAAACACTCTTTGGTTTTAATGAGAACAAGATTTCAGTATACATTATTTTTCTAGCTGTATTGTTAAAGGCTTTCCTTGCTTTGATCAGGGACATGGATTAGAAATACGGCACATCTTTCTGAGAGTTTCTCAGGTGTAGAACAAGGTGGAAAACTATGAATCTGAAAGATAGAATAAATGCTATCACAATTTAATAGACAGCAGTTGCACCTTTCCTGTCACAGACAATGTAGTGCCTACAAAACATCAGAATTTCCTGTGAGCTGCATTATGACAACAGGACACTGATCAGCTCTCCACCAACTCCGCCTAGAAGATAGACTAAAGTTTGGTTTATCTGCTTGGATACGTTGTGCTGGGACTTTCACAACACTGCAGAAATGTAAGGTCCTTCCCCTGCTCCTGCAAAGATCCTGTGTCTGTAGTTGAACTCCAGGTCTCTCAGGAAGCAGTAGGAATGTGACAGCACATTTCCCATCTAAGAAGCTGGGATACTGGGCATGAAACCTTGAGATGACGTGCTTTCCTGCAGAACTGGTCCTTGCAAAATTTACCAGCAGATCCAACTAACCTGAGTGGTCTTAGGATGGAGGAAAAATTGATGAGGCATGAGCTGTACCAAGTCCAGAAAAAATCCTATCAGAGTAGATATCTTGACATCATTCCTTCCCTACTTTTTTCTTTTTTTTTTCCTGGTATAGTATTTTCAGCAGTATTATGTCTGCTATATATTTAGACAATCCACACGTTGGCTAAACTGACCAACTGAGGTCTTATATGGTCCTACATGATCCCTTATATAGAGGACTTAAAAGAAGTTATACAGGTGTATTTAGGTTTTTGTTTAACAGGCAAATAAGCTCTGTCAACAAGACTGCACACAAGGGCATATAAGCGTATCTCCATGGCTCTGCTGGAAAAGACACTGGTTGGAAAATAATAGAACAATCACTAATGGATGGAGAATTTTACAGCAAATTACCACTTAATCTGTTAAAAATCCTTACTCCCCCCCAAGGCTAAAGGGGGTATGGATTATCACACTGAGGAGTTTCACATACAGTTTTATATGAAAGATAACTGTGTATTTCTTCTGGAAAGTATAGCTCCATAGCTTTGTGAATAAATAAACAAAGAAACAAATATACTGACTGAAGACAGAAACAAAATAATCGACATTTTACTTAATCCTGCACCTTACAGCTTTTTCACAATGTGATAATTCTGAAATATTGCATTAGTTATGTTGTACTATATTAGCTGCTGTTCCAAATACTTAGAGATCTGTTTTCTCTTTCGTAGAAAATATGGAAGATTTCATATGATAATATGGTGCTGGTTTATTTTCTGGGTCTTCAAGTTACTTCCACAGTGATGTTTTAGATATTTAATGTTCTTCTATTGATACCTGTATGAAACCATATCTGAACTATATATAATGGCAGCATTGTCCTCCTTTCAGTGAACCATGAGTTCTGAGGGTTATGTGGGACTGTATAATTTTATTGCTGAAGTGACTACAGGCTGAGCCTTTCTTCAACATGCCCTGTGTTTTTTCCTTCCCCCCCCCCCCCCCAATAAATAATACAACAAATGTTGACAGAAGAAAATTTAGGCTCAGCTCAGGAAAATCCCCAAGTTGCATAAAAGAACTGAGATACAATTGACATGAGTAATTTCTTTGATGATATAAAGTTACTGTCATAGGATCACTGGCAGGTGTATTTGGGGTGAATGTGGCCAGAATGGTACTTCACCTTAGGGCTTACCAACTCTTGGATTTGCTTTTTCCGGTTGCGTAGAGCAGATGCCATATTAAAGAACTACAGGTAGTTCATCATGGATGCATTTGAGAATCTGGCTCTATAAATCTAATCTTTCTAATCAGATAATCTGATAAGTGTCCTTGCTAGATGTGCAGGAGAATGTTGGGTGGAAAGGAACAGTTGGGATCCTTTTAAAGTTTAATTGCCTCATGTGCATCATTATTTTCATTTATGATGCAGCCAGCAATTGGACAGGATGCATAGTGTGTAAGCCACCTTTTAATATCTATTTAGTCCAGCCAGGAAAGGGAAGGAGGGTCATTAATCCTCGACTGTATTTATGTGCACAGCACCCCACAATCATAATGCAAGCCTGCTCACTATTATTCTAACACTGCTAATTGGGAAGAGTTCAGCAGACATGTCTGGTATTCTCTGAGGTCCAGCTGGTATCTAATTTCCAGCAGAGTTTGCTGAGAAACATGAAGGTCAAGTAACTTCCCCAAGGTTACACCATAAGTGGCTCAGCTGGGATTAGGACCTAAATTGTCCTTACTCTAATCTTTTGCCTTATTAATCACTGTAGTCTCTTTCTACAAGTACCTAACAAGTTCATATTCGTAGATTTACAAACACAGTTATAGGCAAACTCACTTAATTTGGGGGGAATAGTTTTCATGAGAAGGCAGATAACGAAATCGCATTAGCAAAACTAACTTGTAACTGAAATGGAAAATAATTAAGGCTAGATTTTGCTTGTGGGAGCTATTATTTTAATGGCAATGTTGCACTTGTTTTCTTGATCTCTTATTTGTCAAACCTGTCCATATCTGGCCACTCTCCTTTATCAACTGTCAATACATATGTTATTGAGGAACATGGTATCTCCTGAACTTTTTGGAGTTTGTATTTACCTTTATTATAACTCGAAATAGCTGACTGGCAGTGCATAAACAGTAACAGGGTGGCTGGGACATGGTTTATTTGTCTTTTTGTAAAACTCTGTGATGCAAATACTTCAGCAATTATGATTATAAAATGGTTAGAAAACAGTTGTTTTACTCACCTCTGCGTGGAATGCAGTATTCCATTTTTAAGAGGAAAAGCAGCGACAGACTTTTTAGTCAGGATGAGGATTTCCCCCCCCCCCCCAATTTTATTTATTTTTAACTGAAACCCATGGTCAGCATTATAGAGCATGAAACCATTTATAGTGCCAGCTGGTTTTAATTAAAGGCTTAGTTTCCCCAATACAAAGACACTTCATTACAAACCAACAAACACCTTCACACCAGTAGTCTGCTCAGCTTCTGTAAACGGGAATGGGTACAATGCACATATCTGGAGAACTGCTTCGATAGCCTCATGGGGCACACAACCGAAATAATAGCTAACACTTCTCACATGGATTAAGGAACCAGAAAAACAAAAATGTCTTTATTTAGCCTGTAGCTGAACTACATCACCATAGTGTAACTGATCGCCTGCCATTAGGCAGTGAAATCCAAAGCCACGGGGCACAATTAACAGGCAACCTGGCACCTGCTGTCTCCAGTACATCTTTTGAAATATCTAGAAAGAGATTGTGTGTCTTATCAAGGGATTTGGGATGGTATATGAAGAGTTTTCTGTTGTCCGTTGATACTTCAAATTTAGCCTATAGGGCCTGGACTCCTATATAAAGGGAGTTTGCTCTCTATCTCCACTCTTCAAAAGTTACCACTTGATATTATTAATTTCAGCAAAAGTGCCAAAGTTGAATAAATATGGAAGTGGCACTTATTTGCAGTGTGTTATAGATGATTAAATGCAATTACATAGTTGTGGGGCTATGCAGAGAAACTTCTGTTGTGTTGCTGCCTTTGAGAGACCTGAAGTGCAGTAGAGGATCTAAAGATTGGAAATGCAAGATGATGGAAAATTTAAGAATAGTTGACTTTATTAAATCAACAGATTATTAGATTTTAGTCTAAGAATAATGCTTCTAAAACCATTTGAAACCTCACAGGGAGACAATGAAACATTAAAACTGGATAAAGCTGGAAGGGAGAGATTTCTGTCACTGTCTAAGTTGATACCAAGATGAGATATTGGATCAGCTGGAGACTTTTTCAGAGCAATTTCTAGAAGACCCAGCTAAAATTCAGCATGTGGTGATACAGCAAATGTACAAAAGATTACAAAGAAGGTATCTGAGAAAAAGAAAATGATTTAGATTCAAGGTTGGTAAGGCCTTCATTAGGACAGGTTTATTATCAGCAGTGACTGGAATGGAAGTTATCATTGTTCAAGCAGTACGGAGGAAACAAGTTGTGTTCAATTCTGCAGAGATATTTCCACAATTTCCACAGAATTCAACAGGAAGCAAAGCCTCATACCTGAACATTGCTTACTTCTCTCATTAGATTTTGAAGTGTTATGTACGTATCTAAGTTTAAAATGCAGAAAGTTATGTTGATATTTGTGAGAAAAACATGTATTAGAAATGTCACCCAGTTCTTGAAAAAGAAACTCAAGAATTACCTCATAGATATCACAGAAGGTGCAAAGCTGTTGGTCTGCAGAGTAAGACAAAGAAATACTTTAAGCTAATATAATAGCATTCATTGCAGAACAAATTAATCTTATAAAGAACTAATTGTTTTAGAACTCATGAGTGTACACCTTCACTCCAACTGATGGATAAAGTAAGGCAGAGGTTAAATGATCTGACCTGCAGTGTGCAGGTATGGACACATGCACCTAGGTGGTAAAAATGTTGAGAGGGCTCTCCTGACAGATGCTCATGAGTATTAGAAATACAAAAATGGACAGAAGTTATGGTGTTACAGAACGTATAATGCCGTGTCTTATGTTACGGTGTGGAACAACTTGGTAATTTGTATCTTGGTTTGTGTATCTGTACCTTCTGAAAGGGAAATCAGCACTCGCTTTGCTGAAGAAAACAAGACCAGTACTCAGGATGTATTTTGTAATGTTGCATCAGAAAGACGGTATGTGCAATGGTGTGTGGTTTCTAGTTTGTTTGCCACCAAGAGTAAAGTCTTCCCCATTTTGAGAAACACTTGAGGATTTTGTTCTTTCAGCATCTCTGCGCATTAACAGATCAATGCAATTTGCTTTGATTCAAAGTTTCCTGGGTTTGCCAGTTCTTGTCTCATCTGGACAACTGTGTTCCAGCTCCTTGCTCACATGTTGCTTCAGTACTGATGAAAAGGGTATTGGGGTCCCTCATTAGTATCTGCTGATACTAAAGTTCATGTCACACAACAAATACTGCTAGCTCAGCTGTCTCTCATGAAAGGGTGCAAAGTTAAGATGTCTCTCACAGTCAGTTCAGGCATTTCTCTCTTAGTTATCTGGCCATAACTGGCTTTCCAAATGGTAATGGCCTCATCTCTGAGCCAGCTGATTGGTGTAACCTGCTTTGATGTATGAAAAATGTGACAGGATGGTATGAGTGGCTTAATGCCTTTTAGTTGTAAGTTGCTCTAGATTCTTGTTCTTGAGCATTTGTTCCTGCCTGAGATCCTGATCCAATTTTCTACTTTCTAGACCTCATCCTAATTCCTCTCCCTACTGAATGCTAGTTCCAAATCCTGTCCTTGATCTGTTCAGCCTTGGTTCCCAGCTCTTTCCTTTCTTTTCCAGCCCTAGTTTCTGCTTTAAGTTAGCTTGCCTGACCTTCCTTCAGCTATGACTGCTCCCAGTGCTGAAGACATGTTCATACGTACACTGATATTGCAATGAGACAAATCTGATCTTCACTTAACCATGCAAACTTTAGTTTTCATGAGACTAAAACATACTCTGAAGACAGTGGGTTTAATATTGTCTAATCAAGAAATAGGTGTGCAGATATTCTACTTCTGTTACCAGGGTAAACTACTCAGGAAGGTGAAGCTCGTCTTCAGGCAGATAATTACTAATTGAGTTACATGTGGTGGAGCTGTAAATATAGTGATAAACTTTTTAAAAATTTTGTTTGCACATTTCTAAGAATGCCTCTTCCATCTTCTGTCTGACAACAGCCCCCCCCTGCAAAAGAGAATAATAAAAAACTATCTTACTTCATGTAATGGGAAGGCAGAGAGATGCTTTCCCATAGGTTTCAAATGAAGACTCAGTAACTTCCTAAGAACATTCCTTTACTTGTACTACAGACTCTTTGTATGCAAGTGATCAGAAATTGTACCTGAAAAAGCTATGCTGAGAATAAGTGTATGGAGGATGTCCGGTTATAGCAGGGCCTCTTAACTGAATGTACCCATCTGGTGGATGTATTAAAATAATTAACTAGGGAAATTGATGTAGGGAGTCTATTTAGCAGAGCATCATCTGGCCAAAAGCAGATGCCACCAAAGCTGTAGAAGAGGAGGGCAAATGCTGCTCTTTTCCAGCTTGCTCTCCCAGTGCACAGCAATCAGAGGCTCAGGATCATCTGGATTCAGAGGTCTTACCTTTCATTTTAATAATTTTCTTATGTGAATTTGTCTCCTACCTTTTCAAACTCATGTAAATTCTTGGTATCCTTCACCTCTTATAAGAGTACGTTCCCTGATTTTAAATTTAATTGCACAGAGCACTCCATTTATTTGATTTGAACTGTCCTCTTGATAACTTAATTCTATGCCTTCTATTTCCTATACTATAGGAAATGGTGAGCAGTTGTCCTTTGCTCACCTCTTTCATTTCGCTTCTATAGTATTGGCTCTTAAGCTATACCTTCTCATGGCTAAAAAATTTGAGTTTCTTCATCCTTGTACTAAAGTGATTCCATGTATTTGGGCTCCTGTTTGTAACCCTCCTTGTTTTGTGATATCCAGACTGAGGAAGGGAAGACAGAACTGAACATAGTGTGGATGATACATCCATAGCAAGGATTTATTAAGCAGTGGTATGATGTGTACTGTTTTGTTCTCTAATCCTTTTCTACTGGTTCTGTTTGGTTTTATGATTATTACTGAGCATAGAGACACTATTCTCATATCAATGCCTATCACATAGCAAAGATACTTTTTCCAGGTGGTATTAGCCATTTTGGAGCCCAACATTTTCTGTAAAAAATTATTGTTGCTTTTCCTGATATTGTACTGCATTTCATCTTCCAGTTTATGGACCTGTTCTTCAATACCACGAACACCAGCTACAGCTCTTTGCAGAAAACTGTGACTTGAAAAAGTTATTGTCATCATTGAACTTTGTCATGGTGTTATTTCATCCTTCTGCTCCATGAATATACTGAGCAGTGCAGGCCTTAACAGAAGTCTGTGGGATTTTTCTGGTAACTTCCAAAAAAAAAAAAAAAAATTAAATTCCAAACTACAGTAAGTCCATATATTAATATATTTTATGCTTTCTTTAGAATTTCTGAAATTTCACTCTGTATGGACATAACACTTCTCACCTAATAACTCTTTGTTTCACCTCATGAATACTGTAAAAATATTGGGTCCCATGTGCCATATTCTATTCTTTTGGCAGCACATCAGTTTTAAGTGAAAAGTTACACCTCAGACATAGTTTTGCAGCTATTTCTTTCTCTATTCAATCAGAACTCCTGCCTCTGATTTTACTGACTTTGCTAACATTTATTTTGTTGTTCTATAACCTTTTCTACTGACACTTTGAGACAATTTAAGCCAGTCTTTCACACATATTCCATAAAGAAGAGTTCTAATACAGACACCTCCAGAAGTCCATTCTTACAGATGCAAATAATTAATTTTAGTTTTCTCCCATGGTTTGACCTTCTGAGTGCTTGTTTTATACCTTGCTCATTTATTGGCTGTACAGATTTTCTGGAAGAGTTAACTATTTTTTTTCTTTTTTTTTAATTTTTTTTTTAATGGTAAGTAGCGTGGTTTCACTGGTTAAAACAGTAGGGAAGCATGGTAAGGCTTCTTTTTCACGATATATTATCTTATAAACATAGCAGTATTAATGCTGACACCTAATGGTATCATTATTAACATCAGAACATCAGTGAATTCTCATTATGGCTTTACCTGTACATCTACAGTAATATTACAATAGTGAAAGAAGACAATAATTCAGCTTTGTGGACCTCACAGTACAAATCAGTTTTGGAGCTATCTAAACCATAATTATTAAAAGTGCAGTTATAAAAATCCAAATTAAAACAAATATGACATTGGTAATATCTGTAGAAAGAAAAATTAATTTCAATTCATGTTAGATTGACCAAAAAAAAAAAAGAGAGAAACAAGACTAAAGGTTGTCATAGATAAAAACCTTTTTGAAATCTATTTTTCCCTACACATACCAACAAATGTGAATAGCTCACAAATATGAAAATCTAAGCTAAAATAATTTTTTCAGTTTTAGCTAGGTATTCCCACTTTGTAATTCAAATATGGTACACACTAGCAGTAACACGTTGTTGTTTCTAACTCAGAAAGAAGCTCTTTCACCTCTGTGACTGAACTCAGTGATACTGGGCAAATGCATAAGCAAATTCACATTAAAAAGAAGGGCTTTTCTTTAAAAACTGAAGAGTTCCTCAGCTACATTTGGTCATCAGTATTTGCCTTAGTACAGACTTTTGAAAATGGAATTATGTTGTTTTTTTTTTTCCCCCAGAGTATTTCCTTAAGTCAACCCCAATTATTTGGTATGAATTAATTTCTGATATAAGTAATTTCTGATAGTTCAGCAGATTGTGTAATAAATTAATCCAATCCATAAATAAACTGGATATCTAAATGAAATGAAGGATGCAGTACTCCTGTTGTTTGTGAGACACCCATGTATTTGAGGAAAACATTGTGTTTTCAATTTTAAACCATCAAATATATGAAACTCATAGCAACAATAATAAAAAATTGCATTATGAAGGCAATTGATTTGCACTTAATTATCCTACCAATTTGTAACAGACTAATGCTAATGACATATGTAATGGGAAGCCCTGTCATTGGTATTTCAGATGCACAGAATAATGTGATGTAATGCACGCTGGGACAGTATGTATACCTTTAAAGCTTCCAAAATATAACACAGCTCACATATGTTTCTGGAGACAACAGCCAACACTCAGGAAAAAAAACCCAAACCCTGACTTCAGATGTCAGAGCAATTTTTTTCTGGGTGAAATGTAAGAACTGCTGTGAGATATTTCATGTTTCACAGACTGTCTTGTGGTTGAACATCTTTTTCACAGTATCTCACATAGTAAAGTGGGCCAAATTCAATTTATCTTCTGGAAAAGAATGAAGAATGGGAGTATTACGTGGATTCAGTCCTTGATTTTTAAGAATTTGGGAATTTAACAGAGACGTGTACATATCGTGCCTATCTAGATGCATCACGTGTGATCTCTGACTTCAGGAAAAAAAAGACAAAGATACTTTAGTCCTCATACAGTATTCACTGATCCTTGTAATAGAACATTGTATGATGCCACTCTAAAGAAATCACATTCTAAGGATAACATAAAAACACTTAAGAATATCTAAGTTTGCATTCACACGCTCTGTCACAATTAATGCCTGATGCCACTGATGTTCAGCTGCCAGCATCAGGATACTCAGTGTGCTCTCCAGTGCTGGGCACTCGCTTCTGAACCGCTTGAGAAGACTTTGGTATTACTTGGGTTTCCTTGATGGCTTTCAGTTTACTTTCTGCTCTGAGCGTGGTAGGATGGCAGTTGTTGCATGCATTGGTCCTCTCTTCAGTGGTGAGTTACATGTGGTGCGTGGGGATTCAAAAAGATCTTCGAGGCATCTACTCATGTCATAGTTTGTAAGGGGTTCTCAGTACTCCTGCAAAATGGGAAGGTCGTAGACTATTACTTGGAAATGTTGGGGAGTGTTGTTGTGGATTCTGACTCTCATGACTAAAGAGCTCTTTTATAAATTTTGGGAGAAGCTGTTACACGATTGTCAGTCTCTTGGTGAGTTTGCCCATTGTTGTCATTTTTCACTGAATTACCACCTTTCTTTTTCCCACATATTCCTATACAAATCGTAATCCCAATACAAATTTATTGATGGAATCATGTTTTTTGATGTGTATGATAAATCAGATTTTAGTCTTCTTTCTTTCTCTTGTTAGTGTTATCTCACAGGTTTTCTTTTTCTCACTTGTGCTTGATATCTGCATGCGTTCTGAATTTGGATTATGAAGTGGTATAATACAGATAAAATGGTTGTTTCTATCTTTATATGTAAATTTGTCGGGATGCATAGTTGAAGACATAGATATTTTAATATCAGATTAGGAATACCAGCATTCTAACACTAATTTGATATTGCAGCTGCTCATTAGAGTGATGATTTTAATGAATAATTCTTTTCTGCTATCTTTTGTGACTTGCCAGAACTATGCCTTTTCTCATTTTCCCCTTTCAGTTGTAGTTAACTTCCAGATCCTCCAAACCACTGTGGGTACGTATGTACAATCTCCACTTCTGGGCATTTAGAAAAATGTAATGAATTAGAAGCTTGAAGAAGAGCTTTAAGATTTGGATGCAGACCAGGGTATTTCTCTGCTTGCTTTTAGCAGATTGTTTCCTTGGAGTGTAGCAGAACCATTAATGACATAATTCTATTCCTGAGCATATTCTTTAGAGCCAAAAAATCCACCCCAAAATGGTTTCTATTTTTATTTTACAGTCCAGGACACAAGGGAAATAAGTGATGTCAGTTTGAACAATGGATTGAAAATATATATATGTTTAATGGATCTTTATTACATGCACACACACAGTCAAAAGACAGCAACAATCTTCCTTATTCCCAGATTTAAATAAATTTGAATTAAAAGTGTATTTTTAAAACTTTGTTTCAACTAGTAAGATATGACAAGGTTCCTGGAGAAAAGTTTAGCTGAATTGCTCAGCTATATTGCTCCTGAGTTAGTTTTTTTTTCTTCAGGAAGCTAAAACTTTCTCCTTGTTGCTTTTGATTATTGAATGCTATTTCCTACATGGAGAGAGGCTTTCATTTTCAATGACCTCTTCAGCGACAATTCATCTTTACAGTCTATTTCTGTCATAGGCATTTCCCTTTTTTGGCCACGGTACATCTGAATTTCCTACTTCACGTGTGCCTTCAATCGTTTTGGTGATCTTTTGGTGATCTTCTGGTGATCTTCCATGCGCATTAAAATTTAGCACAAATGCAAAGAGCACACTACTACTACAAAGCATAGTTTATCGCTCTTGTATGCAGCAATGATTTTCAGCTTTGATTTCTGTGTTGAGCATATGAAAGCAGCAATCAATCTAACACAAACAAAATATTCCGAACGCTCTCATTGCTACCATCTTCTACAGATAACCTCTATACGTATATTGTGTCTATACAGTTAAGCAAATCCTCGTGTAGGGTGCACCACAACCAGCAAGGCCCTTTCTCTACGGTTGCTTTATGATGGGGCATCAGCTCTCCCTGCCCTGCGCTGCTCATGGGCGGAGGGAAGCGCACGACCACTGACAAGTACGATGTGTCGCGCGGCCAGGCTGTAGCTACGGCCGTGCCATGTGGCCGACACCCGTGGGCGGGAGTGCCGCCCGGCCGTAGGCCTTCGCCCGGCGCCAGGCCGCGGCGGCCCCGGGGAAGCGGTACGAGAGGCCTCGGCCCTCCCGCCGGGCGGCCCGGCATTGCGTTTCCCTCCCGCCCCCGCAACCACATCGAAAGAGGAGGAAGGCAGAGAAGGCTGTCGATGCCGCCGCCTCGCCCACACCGGGGGCCGGCCCGTCCCGCCAGAGGGCCAAGGCTCTCCACCCCTCCCCCCTACCCCAGCATTCCCCCACCCTGGGCCTCATCGGCCGCCGTCCGGCTTCCCAGGTGAAAGCGTATCCCTCCGCCGCGGCCGCCTCCACCGCTGGGTTCGCAGTCCCCGGATGGAAACTGTTATGGCCGCCAACAGCGAGTCGCCGGGCTATGGAAAGGGGCGAGGTAACTCCGTGAGGGGTGCAGGGCGGGGAAGAGGGAGTTCCCCGCGCGATGCGGGACGGGGCTGCCCGGCGCGAGCTGCGACGGAGAGGAAGGGGCAGGAGGTGCGAGTCGCGGCGGGGCAGGAAGCGTCGTCGTGGTAGTACTGAG
>JAAGNO010011779.1:14597-25390 GCA_033439905.1 Ceryle rudis
TACCAGCTGCAGCACTAATGGGATAATAAGCAATATTGCTACAATAATCAGCAAAAATATAAGTAAAGATTTTGCTAACCCTAACAACCATATGGATAGGCCCCACCCCCACCCTCGTAACAGCTTATTCAGCTACTCCCATCCTTCGTAAATCTGCAGTTTCTGTACACTGTCCCTCAGCTGCGCTGTACTACATGCTATTGATTCTGAATTTTCCGATAAGTTTATACAGCACATACCTTCAAAATCCTCACACCTGTGTCCATGGGCCAACAATAAAAAATCAATAACCACGTGGTTCTGTAAGTAGCATGGCGGATACTATCCACACATTATTATTAATGTTGGACAACAAATAAAACTGCAGTAGGCCATGAAATAAAAACAAAATGACAAAATTATTGTAGATATTTCCTGTCTTTAGTGACATGCATTTTCCTTTGAGAAACTATCTGCTAAAGAAGTGAGTTCAAACTTGGTAAGTTGAATTTAGCTCAAATTTCTTAAACCCATTATTCTGAAAAATATTTTTTAAGGCACAGATCACTAAACTTCTTGAGGAGAAGCTGCTTCTTCTTTCCACCTAAGAGCACAGATATACTCCAGAGTACTTGTGTAGCTTTTTAATAATGTATGTCTACTTCATCTGCATCCTTTGAACAGTCTCTACATCTGGAGCTTTGAACAGAAGTATCTGGCAAAGTATCTGAAATCAAACACAAGTGATATTTACAAAGAATTACAAAACAAGACCATTTTTGATGAAGTGTCTGTATGAACTTTGAACTATAGCAATTACAATATAACCTATGGTTGTCTCAGCTACAGGTCTAAATTTTAAAAAATTAATTCCTTTTATTTTTTTCATATATTCACTCATTGATATGTTTATTAACTAAATATTTTTCTGTCACTGTAGTTAATAAATACTTAAAAAACCAAGACAATATGGTGGGTTGACCCTTGGTGAGCATTTGGTGGCCAACCAAGGTCAACTCATCACAGAGAGGTTCTCAAACAACTGTTGTTCATCAGCATATCTGTACACTTATTATTGAGAAACACATTAATAAAACCAGATT
Organism: Ceryle rudis; assembly: GCA_033439905.1. Taxonomy (NCBI): domain Eukaryota; kingdom Metazoa; phylum Chordata; class Aves; order Coraciiformes; family Cerylidae; genus Ceryle; species Ceryle rudis. Next base: position 15,680 of record JAAGNO010011779.1, read on the forward strand.
CCATCAGTCCAAAAAAAGAGATCAATATTAAAGCAGAGGCATCTTCACCAAGAGTACTCACTCACTGGGATGAGGTAAAAAAGAATGAAGAACATGGTTTGTTCTAAACACATAAAATAACCTTTGTCCATATCAGTCCCCATATATAAAATTGCTTCTAGAGAAGCAAACCAAATACAAATAAATCATTATAATTTTAACACATTATTTAAGTTATCAATTTATTTATTTGTTAAAGCTGTCTGTGTTTTCTACCTGGACTTTATTAAAGCCTTTGACATGGTTTCCCACAGCATCCTCCTGGAGAAACTGGCTGTTCATGGCTTGGATGGTCATGCTCTTCACTGGATAAAAATTTGGCTGTAAAGTTGGGCTCAAAGAGTGCTGGTGAACTTTCCGTGAACAACCTGGACACGTGGTTTCATCTACAATGCTGGTTAAGCTGAGGGAAAACACTCTTTGAAATTTAAAACGGAGGCAATCAAGGCCCCCATATAGAGAAGGGAGGATCAGAGCAAGGATTCTTGCCCATTATTTGGGTGGAAGCACCCCATACAGGGCTCCCTTTTCTCAACTCTATAGGTGAGGTAAACCTACACAGTGGTGTATTATGTGGACAACTGAGGCAGGATGGGTTGGATATAAATTTCTACTCAGCTGCATCTAGTTGGACATTAACAGAACTGAAAGTCTAGGGGGATCTTAATGCTCACTAATTAGTCAGCAGGTGACTGCAGTAAATGGGGACATTAAACAAAGGAACTTAAGCAGTACTCTGTAGCTGTGACCTGGCTTGAATTAACTTGGAAGTGACAGGTCAAATATCCAGTTATTGGTCTTGGGAAACTATAATACCTCCCACAAAGAGTATTGTCAGCAGTTATATACTGGCCTTATCACTGCCCCTTTAGCTGCTCTGAAATATTTTTATAATCCTCAAGAGTTTCGAATGAAATAAATGACTGCAGTTATACAACAAAATCTTGCTCCTGCTCACCTCATATTATTCATCATAGATAAATCATTGGTTTAAATTGGCATCAAGAATAACCAAGTCTTTTTTTTTATTGAGCTATTATAGCAATGACTTTTAAAATTTAATAAGCTCACTATAGAAGGCCAGCTTTTAATTATTTTCATTTCAGTTAGTGCCACCCTCTCAGCTGATCTCTGTAACAGACAATTTACTTCACTTTGTGTTGTAGGTCACCAGTGGGACTTTAATTTTCCTAGCAGATGCGGTGAGAACCCAAAAAAGTAAGTAGATACGCACTTTCAAATGGAAGTGTGTATCTTGGTTTATCTTGGGCCTGTGAAGGACATCACGCTGCTCTGTGATATACAGGAATTTCTGTGCATTCTAGAAATTGATCTGATTATGGCAGGGTTTGCTCATGATATTATCACTTTAGCTGTTGCAAAAAAACCTCAACCCAACCAAAACCAAAACTGATCTAAATCAACCAAACAACTAGGCAGATAACAGCACATACACCCCTGAATAACTGTATATCCATTCAGTATGCTTAAATTTTCATAGGTACTTTCTTATCTTGAAAGAAGGCAGTTGTCAGAAGCACAATGGAGGGAAAGATGGGAACATGGATTCATATTCATATAAAAACCAAGTATTTCTCATGTCCTGATACAATAAGGAAGACAATAAATATTGAGTTTCAACAGTTTTTAATAAGCTTTTTCTATTAATTTAAGATATGTTCTCTCTGGAACTGAAACAAATAAATTGGTTTGAGGATGTCTAATCTCTCTGCTTATCAATAGTCACATGCTCACTAAGACAAGAACTAGTTATTGAAAGCAGCCATACTGTTAAAGTAAATGCGCATAATCCACAATGTATTGTAAAAAAACCCCTTGGTCTTCCAGTGGAAAAAAAAAATCGTGTGCTCAAAAACTGTATTAGCTGGGGACAAAATGCTAGAAATCAGAGAGGATACATTTAGAGAAAGGAGCCAAAGGACAGTCACATCCATGTCTCTGGTGATAACAGCTGTGCGTCTGCCTGATTTGAAGTCTTGAAAGACAGGCTAAGAAAAATATTTTTAAAAAAATTTAAAAATGTGTTGCACTGATCTGTAATTAAAAGGCAACTTTCCACACACACATATTCTAACATGGTAGGGATTATTTCAGACTACATGAAAGATTTAAGGTTTCTCTTTTAAAAAGTGAGGCAGCAAGGGAGTAGCAACAGAAGTGAAGATGTTACCACTTTCTTCTTTATTATTTATCTTATATACTTATTTTTCTCCCTCTCTGCAGAAGAACTGTATTCACATTCTTTTTTTTTTTTTTCAGGAAAATATTTAAAGCCATGTGGAAAATACCCGCCTACTATTATTTTATTTAGTTTCACTGGGTGTTCTGCATCTTTTTTACTGCTGTTGTACTTTGATTAAACTACAGTGTTAAATACAGTTCAGATGTCTTACGTACTGGGAAAGAATAGTAACCATTGCTTGCCTGTCTCTGTTCCTTTGTTTGATGACAGTGAAAGTTTTGCTGATGATTTTTGTATCAAATTAGGTTCTTCCTTTGTTGTTGGATAAATAATGAATACATTTATTGTTGCTATATTACGAACTGGAATACTAAGTGATTTTTCTAAGGGAAGAAATAACAAAAACATTAGTGAAAATTATCATATTAAGAGGAATAAAAGGAAATGAGTAATTAAAGCCTAAATAACCTCCACAGTAATAACCAACCTTTACATCAAATAAAAATATCTTGTGTAATCAGGAAATCTCACACACAGTCAAGAGGCAGAATGAAGCAATTCCACAAGTCTTTCTGCATATACTGTGAAATGCTTTATCTAGTGTTCTGTATGTAAAAGATCTTTATAAGAATCTTTATAATCATATGTGTGCATAGAAAAATAAGTAGAGAAACACTGAGGATCTGACTATAGCTTCTGAGCTCCATCATCTTCTTCAGTGTTGAGTGGGCTGTAGCTTGGTTCTGTATTTTTTTCCCTTTAAAGTTGTTAAGCAGATGAAGTGGACTTGATACTCATTCTTCAGCTGATAGACAGACCAATTAAAAGCTTTCACTCCCTTAGTCTCTGTTTAGGTACCAAAATCCAAATTGTATGCCCCAAATGCTTGTAAACTCTTTCACTGTGCAAAATTTTTTGATACATTGAATCCTTCCATTACATTAAAAAAAAAAAAAAAAAGTATAGAAAATAGATCTTCAGTGATCTCAAAGTGAATGATATGACCAGTGAACTCTAACAAGCTTCTGTCACATCTCCTTTCTTTGACTCAGTGGTATTGTATACAAAGTTAACAACTTCATGTGAGTTTGATAGAGTTCGATGCCAAAATACCTTGTAGAATTCTATCTAAAAAACTTTGACACGAATAGATTGTGTCAGTAACAGGTCTTCACATCCCAGGTACCTTACAGAATTACTGAGTAAAAGAATAAAGGAGTAGTCACAATCTGTCTGCTTAGGGGCAAAATGGATTGGCCTGTACAGTACACAGGACAGAGGATTCAGATCTGAGAAAGAATCACAGAATGACCAAAGTTGGAAGGGACCTCTAGAGGTCATGTAGACCAATGTCTCTGCTAAAATAAGGCCACCTTGAGCTGATTGCCCAGGACTATGTCCAGACAGCTTTTGAATATCTCCAAGGATGGAGACTTTACAACCACCTTGGGCTACCAGTGCCAGTGCTCAGTCACCCTCACGGTAAAAAACAATTATTTCCTGCTGTTCAGAGGCAACTACTGTTTCAGTTTGTGCCCATTGCCTCTGGTCCTGTCACTAGGCACCACTGAAAAGAGCCCGGCTTCTTCCTTTTTGCACCCTCTCTGCAGGTATTTATGTATATTGAAAAGTTCCCCCTTGAGCCTTCTCTTCCCCAGGATGCACAGTCCCAGCTCACTCAGACTTTCCTCATATGAGAGGTGCTCTAGCCCCTTAGTCATCTTCATGGTCCTTTGCTAAACTCTGTCTGATTGTTCCATCTCTCTCTTGTACTGAGGAGCCCTGAGCTGGACCCCGCATTCCAGGTATGGCCTCACCAGTAGTGAACAGAGGGAAAGGATCACCTCTGCTGACCTGCTGGCACCACTCCTCCTAATGCATCCCAGGATACAATTAGCCTTCTTTGCCACTAGGGCACATTGCTGGTTCATGTTCAACTTGGTGTCCATCAGGACCCGTAAGTCCTTTTCTGTAAGGCTGCTCTCCACCTGGGTGGCCCCCAGCATATGTTGGTGTCTGGGGGTGTTCTTCCCCCGGTGGAGGACTTTACACTTCCCTCTATTGAATTTAATGAGGTTCCTATCAGCCCATTTCTCCAACTCGTTGAGGTCACTCTGGATGGCAGCTTGACCTTCTGGCATATCAGCCACTCTTCCCAATTTTGTGTCATGAGCAATCATCAGCAAACTTAGTGGTGGGTACACTCTGCCCCATCATGCAGATCTTTAAAGATGGTGAACAAGACTGGACCCAGTACTGACCCTCAAGTTACGCTGCTAGTTACTGGCCTCCAACTAGACTTTGTGCCACTGATCATATCACCCTAGGCCCAGCTGTTCAGCCAGATTTCAGTTCACCTCACTGTCTGCTCCTTGAGCTCATACTTCAATGGAAAGTCCTTCTTGTAGAAAAGGGATAAATAAAGATGAGATTTTTTTTCAAAAGCCACCATACTGATCAGATGGTGCAAACAATAACTTGAACAGTATGCTTTCTGTAGATTTTGGTGGATTCTGCTCATGAGATCCTGGTTTTCCGGTACATTGTAGAAACCTAGCTCAGTGCTCTAGCTTCAAGGTTAGAGTTTTATGCCAAAATGAAGGGGCAGAGGGGCACTAGCAGAGGGGCTAGAGAATGAGTTGTCCCACATGAAAACTATAGATTTAGGTGTCCTTCTGTCAGATTTAGTCCATCTTTCCTCCCAGGTAGTTCTGTGGACAAGAAGACAGGTGAAACATACAAGAAAAATAGATCTTTTCCTGTTCTATAATTACCTAGTATTAAAGTCGGAGGTAATCTCTTTTTATGAGTTCATCTCTCCTTTCCTGCAGTGGACTTGAATCATAGCAACATGGCGTGCTGGTTTATCGAAGTCAAAGTCTGCAGATACAAATACGGTTTTCAGTTACTCATATGAGAAAAAAAAAAGAAAAAAACCAAGAACAGTGAGGTTTCTGCTTGAAAGCTTTTCTTTTTTTCTTGCTCTGCCATATGACATTAGGGTCCTCTTCATCCATAAGCCATGCACATCATCCAAGTTATATCAGTGTTTTCATACATCCTTTCACACCATTTTACTTAATGAACTACAATATTTCATCTAATTATAATGCAGGTCAGTATTTGCAGCATAACTCAGAGTTGCTAAAGTATCAGATCTGTACTTATCATTTTATATATCTTAGAGGTCATTAACTATGAATGTTTTAAAAATGCGTCAGAGGACCACACAATTTTTTAGAAAAAGGAACAGATGTAAATTCTGAGGCACTTTGGATAGGCAAAATCTCTAGTCCTGTTAGTCTTAAGATTTTTCATGAGTACTATATTAATCTTTTAAAAGAAATTAACAATAAAAAAAAAAATATTTTCTCAAGTATGCCAGTTTACAGCCTTGAAAAAAGTGCAAAAATATCACATTTTCTTTGTAATTTTTTTCTGTGGTAATAATCTTTTATCTCAAAGTATTGTTAACATAATGACATTCTTCAATTATTAAATCAGCAGAAGCAGATATCCAACAAAGGAAAAATTAAGGTGCAAAATACATTGAGGAGGTAAATATTAGAAAAGTCAGTTTTAGGGGAAATTTATTTTTGAAGTTTACTTTTAACTGTACTTTTCTTCTGGAAGCTATCAACAGTCAAAAGTCTTATAGTCAATACATTCACTCTAACCAGTATTTAAAACTAATTAGAAATGAATGAATTTAGAACCTGAGCAGGAATTAGAGTGATAGGTAATTACAGTTCTGGTTAACTATACTTGGGTTCCAAAATCACCTATGCAGAACTTCTCAGTTAAACAGAAGTCTAACAGGCACTTCATTCACCTGATGATAATTTGGCCTTTACATCTCTAAAGCTTAATCTTGCAAGTTACAACATTGCTGTTCAATGACCTTCTCCACACCACTGCCAAAAGCAACCAGGTAGCTACTTTTTGACCCAAGAGCTCCTAAAAGCAATTTATTTCACAATATCAACATCTACAACAAACTAGATTCCAGTATAGTTACAATTAAGAGGAACAGGCACATTTAGGGTCCAGTTCATCTGCTGAAGATGCCTAAGATAGGACAGTCAAAGTATTCCTTCGAACTGTCTGTGTGTTTCTACTTGCTTTAGAGGGAACTCAGAGCCAGTAACTCAGGTGGAAATCTTTACAATTAGAGAGACTGAATACTATTCCCAAACCCCTTTGTTTTTTCTACATGTTTAGAAATTGTGAAAATAAATGTCAGCTTTTCTGGAACCCCCACTGCGGTCTGCAAATGAAGGCAATCCTTAGGCAAACCTCCCAGTGGAGGTCCTAAACCAACAGGCATTTGCAACTAAATTTCTATACACCAAAAGGAAAGAGGCCCTCATATAACTCCAGAAGAATTGTTTTCTACTGGGGCGGTGGAGTTGCAGTTAGCACACCTGTGATTGTTATAATGGAATGGCTACGGTACTTGCTCTAGAAGCTATAGACCAAGGTTCAGTTCTTCTCTGGCATGAATACCCTGGATACATATGTGTCTTTTTTTTTAGATTGCCTTTCAGATTCATCTTGCAGTCCCCTGTACTGCTAAAGGATATTACAATAGCACCCTCTGCTCAATCTGGGGCTAATGGAAAGATTTACCCACTTATTTTCATACCTAAAAAGAGCCTTTGGTAAAAAATAATAGTGTAAGTCAAAGAGAATGATTCAAAGATTTTGCTTTTCCAATACTACTTTAAGGTCCCTACATTCAGTCAAAATTATTTTAACCAAAAGTCCCTCCACATGTTTGATATAAACAGAAACACAGTAAAGTGAATTTTAGTCTATTCACCCTCACCTAAGTTCTGTTAAAGTTAAAATTCAAACACAACACAAGGTAGCCACAGTCCTTTTACAGTAAAATAACTCTGTTTTAAAAGGGTTCTCAAGTTCTGTGGGAGGTTGAGAGGTGAGGAAAGGGGAGTGTGATAATTAAAGCAATTGTCCAGAAATAAGAAGCTGTATTCAGTTCCTTCACCTGTCTCAAAGTCCTGAAACCCTATCTCCAATTGCCACAAAAAACTTAATTTGAATCCTATTTCAATCCTATTCCTTTGTTTCAAGCTAAGTGCTTATGCAGCAGGATTAATAGACTCAGGAAATAAACTCTCAAGCTTTCATGAGTTTGAGTATTAAACTATATATTGGTCATCTTGTAGTCGAAGCAAAAATTCTTACCTTCCATAGCAGCAGTTGCGGAAATCTGTGGTAAAGAAAATCAGACCTCTTTTACAAGTGAAATCTAGAATCAGGAAAGATAGACTCAGAATTAATATTTTCAACATTTTATTCTTTTTTGTTTTGTTTTTTGTTAAATGTTTAGTAAGTGCAATGACAGGGAAGGCCCAAACAAAGGAGATACCCTTTAACAAGAAGATTCCTATTGACTTTAATAAAATCAGTATACAACTGACATCCTTGTACTGAACTGGGATGCAGCAATGTCTTCCATTTTGAACACACCGATCTTATATAGGGTGAACTACGTCTTCTACTCAGTGGATCAAAACTTTTCAGAAATTCAGGAAAATTCTTCACCTTTACAGGTTTCACCCTGGGGATGTAATTCAAGGTGAGGTTTTTTTAATTTTGGGTGTTTTGGGGTTTGGGGTTTTTGGGGTTTTTTTTTGGTAAAGCTTTCTACTAGTCTGAGAATTAAAAATTAAATTGCTCTTTAAAGGACCAATTTACAACTGAACTTTACTGCTTGGCCATTTGGAAAGTTTGCATCTGTCATCCATCAATGTTATTTGCACTCACTAGTACAACCAGAAGGTAACATGGAAACAGTATATCCATGTAAAATTAATTAAGTTCAACCGTGACCTCATTACATTGATGGAATGTAGTGCAGCTACCTGAAACCAAAACAAATTTTTTTTGATTAAATATACTTTGATTTACAAAAACAACATATCTCACCCACGTCATAGGATTTCAGGAACATACGTCTTTCATGCTAAAGTTCCTCTAGTACTTACAATAGGATAAAAGGGAGTTTCTTCTTTCTCTTGTTCTTTTTTAAGGTCATGACACAAACAGTTGATTTTCAAAAAAAAAAGCTGCACGATCAGTTTCTTGGCAGAAGTTTAATTTAAACATATTTAATTTTAAAGCTCATACTTATTTTAATATATGTATTAAAACAATCAGAATATGGTCTCCTGACACTTTTAATCCTCTAAGAAAATTTACCTTCATTCCTCACAGGGAGAAATGACTAGGAAATAATTTTCCCAATCCACTAGAATGTTTGGAGTTTTACGAAAATTCCTAGGTTGCAATGATACATAGCACTGTAACTTTGGCCTCTGAATAACTAAATTGATAGGACACATGAAGTATGATAGTATTAAATCCCTCATAGAAGGAATTTAATCCAGGTCTTCTACATCTCAGTAAAATACACTGCCTACCTAGCCACTTGTTATTCTGGAGTCTCACTTGTTCTGTGTTTCTTGCCAGATATTCTATCCAAGACCTAGGAAACCTTTCCAAAAGTGTTTCATTGGAAACAATTCATCACAGCAAAAAGGCTCAGTTTGAAGAAAATGGCATCTTCTGAGGAAAATTCACTTCAAAAAAATATTCCTAGTGCATGTTCCTCACTACATCAATACCTCTGAGAATTATTTTGATTATTATATGCAAAGATTTCTTAGCCTAACACATACACATGCAAAACTTGCTGAAATAAATGTTGTTTCTGGTTTATAATCACAGAATCACAGAATATTCATGGTTGGAAAGGACCTCCTAGATCACCGAGTCCAACCATACCCATAACAAAAAAAAAACCCACCTAAATACCCTGATCAAACACCACTTCAAAACCACAAAATAACCCCCTACATGCCTGCCACTAGATCATGTTCTGAAGCACCACGTCTACCCGGTTCTTAAATACCTCCAGGGATGGTGACTCAACCACCTCCTTGGGAAGACTGTTCCAGTGCCTCACCACTCTTTCTGTAAAGAATTTCTTCCTACCATCCAATCTAAACCTCCCCTGCCACAACTTCAGACCATTTCCTCTGGTTCTGTCAGTAGTTACTAAGGAAAAGAGGCCAACACTCACCTGTCTACAGCCTTCTTTCAGGTAGTTGTAGAGGGCAATGAGGTTCCCCCCTCAGCCTCCTCTTCTCCAAACTAAACATACCCACCTCCCTCAACCTCTCCTCATATGACTTGTTCTCTAAACTCCTCATGAGCTTGGTAGCTCTCCTCTGGACATGTTCTAGCATCTCAATGTCTTTCCTATAATGAAAGGCCCAGAACTGAACACAGTATTCGAGATGAGGCCTCAGAATTGCCGAGTACAAGGGCACAACTTCCCTTCTCCTGCTGGCCACTCTATTCTTTATACAAGCCAGGATCCTGCTGGCCTTCTTGGCCACCTGGGCACACTGCTGACTCATATTAAGCCAGCTGTCTACCAG
>JAAGNO010011781.1:0-31057 GCA_033439905.1 Ceryle rudis
AAGGCTGGGGCCGGTGGCGGTCCGGGCGGGGTTTTGTAAGGCCGGGCGGGTCCTCCCCGCCCCGGCAATCCCCCGGCGCGGCGCTGACTCACCCAGCCGCGCCCGCCTCCCGCAGCGGTGAGAGGGACGGAGTGGGCAAGGGTAGGGCAGGGGCAGCCTCTCCCTCCGCATCCGTATCCCGCAGAGCCCTGCTTCCGCGGGCCTCTGAGGTTGCGGTGAAGGTGCCGGGAGCAGCTCGCTGGTGTACAGCGGTCGGGGCTCAGCTCTCGCTCCCCAGCCCCGCTCTCCGCGGAAGCTGAGAAGGGGCTGCCGACGTTTCAGATGCGAGGAGAGCGGCCGCTGTCCGATACCCCCGAGGAAGGCGGCCCCCCTACCCCTATCCCCATCCCCTGTTCTCTCCCCTGAGTTACTGGGACCACAGGTTGTCGTTGCAGCTCGTACTTTGGGTTCCCTCACGCAGCGCGGCCGGGATGGTGCGCGGGTTCTCGGGCAGGGCAACCCCCTCCCTGGGCACAGGGGACAGCCCTCGCTGCAGCGCGGCGGCCCGGCCCCCTAACCCCCATGCCCCGCCAGGTTGGGCACTCGCTGCCACCGAGTCAGAACTGCACCCTCCCGCTCTGGGCTTATACGCGGCGAACCCAGTTCCCTCCAGCTTGCACCTATAGCCAAGCCTGCTTCGCACCAACAGTATTTAATAATTTGCTCAGAGTTCAGTGTGCATCTCGGCTACGATAAGTCTAAGTGACGTCTGTCACAAGCAATAAACGCTGGAAGACCAAGGCACAGGCTCTGCTCCGAGACCCACTGAATCATGTTCAGATAACCCGAACAAGCACACCACACCCAGAAAGGGTCAAAACGGCTGCCAGTGAAAAATAAATTACTGAAGCCCAGATGTTATGCTGGTAAAAAAAATCAAGATACAGTTAAAAAGTACTTGCCCTTCTCTTGGATGGCTTTAGATTACTGTTTCACCACAACACTGTGGCCAATTTGCTCCTGATCAATCTCAAATACTTCAGAACCAAAACAACCAAGCACTTCCCATTCCTGTAATTTTACTATGTTTGGTTTTTTTGGTTTTTGGGTTTTTTTTTAATCCCCTGCAGGTGGATACCCCTGTAAGTAGTCCTTTCAAGAGTATCTTGTCACAGAGTGGTTTTGATTCTGCCAGTCTTTAAAAATGAATTCCTGGGCATACCACTTCAACCAGCATCTGTCACTAACAGTTAAACAGATAATTTCCCCCTGCTTTTTAGCTTTCTTAGAGAGAGAGAAAAAAAAAAAAAAAACACATGCACACACACACACAAATCACTGGTGACTTAGAAAGGTGATTCACGTATCAAAAATGCTTACAGTCCTAGAAGTAACTGCCAGTCTTGTACTGTAGTATTCATTAGGGGATTTAAATAGGGATAAGCAGCTGAGCAGAAGCCAGACAGGCAGTTTGTCCACTAATGGATGCACAATCCTCTAGGGACAGTTCCTCCCCCCATCTCGTCAAACATTCTTAAAGCAAAAGCTGAAAAACATAACCACGTAACCACAACATAACAATGATAAAACTTTTCCCATTTCCTTAGAGAATTGTTCTCTTTTTAATAAGCCACTTCTTAAAATTTGAAGTAGCTCATATATCATTACTTTTGGTTAACTAGATCTTCATAGGAACACTGCAAAAGCTTTGACATCAAGTGAACTATTATCATCATAGCCACATTAACTGCAGTATAAAAAGATTTTCCAGCAATTCCAATAGCTTCACAAATGTTGTGTCCAATATCCAACAATTCAATCTCACACATTCACCTCAGTTAAAATAGGAAAAAAAGAAAAAGAAAAAAAAAGAGCAACCATATTAAGAGTCATGAAGACATAAACATTATATTCAAAGATATTATGAATTTCCTCAATTGTTCTCCACTTATGTAGGTCAACTAACATCAAAGGCACTTGTACCAGCTGGGGACTCCCAGTAGTACTAACAGCAGAAAACACATTAACGCTTTTGGCAGAACCACCAACCATCCCCTAATACCAAGGCCTAGTGATCCTGCCCATGGAAATACGATACATTCTTCATACCTTTAAGAAAAACCCCTGCAAAACCAGCAAGTTGAAGAAAGCAGCAGTCAGGCTGTGGAAATAGGAAAGACTTCTGTTATCTGCCAAACAGGGAAAGGAAATTAATTCAATGGGAGAACAGCAGCCAAGTGCTCGAATCACTTCTTACCAAGAAAAAATAAGCTCATCAGCCACAAGGGTTATTTCTGAAGATTTACCCAAGGCTCAGAGGGTTTGTACAGCAGCTATCACAAGGGGTTCTGGTCCATGACTGCCGCTCCTGAGCACTACATTAAGGTAACTACTGTCAGCAGTAGGGTGGATAAAAACCTGTGACAAGGACTGTACTTACCACAAGCCCAGCGTGTCTCTGTGCCAGCCTCACAGATCATTTACTGGAAGACGCATGCTGCAACTAGTCCGCAAGTAAGACAGTGCCAACAAAGGTTTTCAATTTGTTTTCACATTGCTTAGTCCTCACACCCCTTAAAATATCTGCATAGACGGTCATATTTCAAATAACCGGCAACTACTTCAGCTGCAGCTACCTATTTGTGATCTCTGGCTTCCTGCATGCTGACCACAGAAATCAAAGAGAGCACACTTTTGTTGATTGGAGCTCCCCAGAGTCCTGTGAATGGAAACCCAAATGTAACTCTGCTAACTTCTCATTCTTCCCTTCAGACAGCTCACTGTGACTGTGCTTCATCCTGTGCTCTATGGACATGCTCCGTGCATTCATTCCATGCTCTCAGACTCAGTGACATTACCATTGCTAACTCTCCCATTGTTTTATTACTGCTTAGATACTAATTTTATCTCCCCCCCTTCAATTCAATATACCATTGTCTTCCACCTCAACAACACATTTGATTATTCTTGTCATTATCTTCTTATACACTTATACACAAATACTCAATTTAAGTTCCCCTCTGACCCAGCCTTTATCTTTGTAACAACATTAGTGCATATGGGGTCACTTCAGCTCTAAATAGATTTTTCTGTCACTTCTGTCCCTCACTGGCTCCTTCATCTAAACAGATCTTGCTCACACTCTTTCAGGATGCTGTCTACAAAGAATCAACATTGCATTAACCCTGGAATTATGAAGGGCACAATTCTGTCAATATGTACTGCTCATTTAAACTTTTTTCTTCAATATAAAAAAAAAATAGATCATGAGAAAGGACTTTCTGCTTTAGGTGTGGCTGAGCCTCTGTTTAGTGTTGCTTCACTGAATGTGTTATGTTGCAAGAGGATAATATAAATTCCATTCTGATTAACATATGGATCAGGCGGACCTCTGGGTATTATTTTTGCACCTCTATTATTTGGTCTAATTTGGGAACTGCCATGATACAAATACACGTGGATTTGTTATGAGCACTTAAGAGGAATCACACGTTACAGAGAAAGTTAAGTATAACTTAAAAGTTGTACTAGTTGTGTTCCCAGGAGAACAACTCGGCAAGTTATGTCTATGGCTAGGGAAGAAAGGAAGAAGGACTACTGAAAGCACATCTAGACTGCATTAGTAAAACTGTAAGCACTGAAAGTGTTTAACTTGTTTTGGAATTGGTTGGGTTTTGTTGTTTTTTTGGGACATACACACCCCTTAATATTTTTTTTAGCATCCATGATGATTTATTCTAAGTCTTACAGAACTATAATTCCAATATGTGCTTTTGAAAACAAAACTGAATACCAATGGCGTCTTTTATCTAACAGAATACCAGAGAACCAGACATCTTGTTAGGTGCTCCACCTAACAACCTAAGCCCTCGGATCAATTCTATTCTGTGTAATCTCATTCCTACGCTACATGCACATTCCTGCACAAATGTTATTCTCCGCTCTGAATTTCATTTACTTGAAATAATCCCTTTTAAAGAGCTAGACTTATCTCTGGAATGATCTTGTGTGCTAGCCAGATCTCTAATATTTTGTTACATATGGGTTTTACTAGTGAAGCAATATAACAGGTAAGGTAGGCGGTGCTTGCTAGTTCAGTCTGGGTTCAGAGATGTAGTATGCTCACGAACAGGACATCCACGTTAGAAACTGGACACCTGGACTGCATGCCTTGCAGTGCTATGGTTTGCTACGTGATCTTAGATTGTTGACTTCTCACTGATCAGCTCCTGTCTTTCAATTGCTAACTCTTCTAGGCCAAAGACTTAGTATTGCATCTGCTAAAGAGAATGCTGAACAATCTAAGTTACTGCAACATACAGGAACAAATTAGATTCATCAAATTGTTTCCATCTGTTTCGTAACATCTATATTACATGAAAGCTGATGTAACCTTGTTTAAAGGATATACTCTAGCAATAATTTTAACTAGTGAAGAAGTGACAGGTCTTATGTTCTAGTTACTTCCCATGCAGAATCCTCAAAGCACTTCATGCACTTACATTAGAATCTGACAGCAAATACTTTTCATGGCTCATAAAACATCTACCTCTCTCTCCCACCAGCTGACTGCATCTTTCACGTGACTTCCAAAACTCTCCACTTACATCCTGATACTGTTTTATCACTGGATTCATCCTCAGCTACTTCTTGACTATTTGCAAATTAATTTGTCTGTTGGTCAGTATCCCTCTTCTGCCACTTTCTTTCATGTTTGACCATAACCTTAGTTTGGAGTCTAATTTCTTTTCAAACAATTTTGTCACCACCAGTGTAAGTAACATCATCCTCATCCTTTTATCTCACAATCTCAGTGGATCCTTTTACTCTAAGCCTATGGGCACAAGGAGCCTGACTGAAACAGATGACTGAATGACTTGGGATCCAAATCAAGACAAAGGAGTAAAAAAGCAAAATATTAGTTAAGACTATACTCGGTCAGAAACAAACTCCTTCGACTATGCACAAAAGCTAACAGTAAAGAAAGCTGTCTCGGGGCACATTAACAGCTTAATTAGAGTCGCTGTCAATTGCAAAAACCCCTAAAGTTTGAGTCACCATGGTGGAATCCCATAGCACTGGCTGTTCACCGAGAAACAAAACAACATGGAATCATCTATGCTCTGTCAAGATGCTCAAAAGAAAGCAAGATCCTGTTACTCTCACTCTCATCTAAGTGACACAGGTAACAACGTGGTTCAGCAACTGCAAAGGTGCAGTAGGCTTGTTTCTCTTGTGACTCAGTCCATCTTTGTTCCTTCTGTTTGGCATGATAACAAGAGTTATATATATACATATATATATAGTCAGGTGACAGAGATTCAGTGAGGAATATGCATTGTCAGCAAGTGGCCAACCAGCAATTCAGATACATGTGTACCAAAGACCAGAAAAGTAACTCCTATGGCAGCAGGCATCAAGTGTACGAGTAGCGTTTGGAGCTGAATTAGATTTCTAAACTAAAATGTGAATCACTAGCACTTTGGTTTTTCAGTGTGCCTCACGGAAGTCATCATCTAGTGCATGACTAGGAGACGTTGCCTAGATACGTACATAAACAGAAAGGAAACAGCTTGCCAAATTCTGATACTGCCAGCATGAATAAACTCAGCGCATTTACACTGAAGGAAACACAGGCTATACAAACAGTCACTATGTGTGTAACTGTGTTTCGGTGAATTTCCTCAGCCCCTCGGGGACTTCCTGATGCCCTCCTTGATAGCCAGGTGCCCTTTTATCCTAAAATTGTGCAATCTGAGACAAAACAAGGGCTGCAAAGCATAGTGGGACATTAAAGAAGGTAACTTTGCTTTCTGTTCTCAAGTTATTGTGAAAATATTCAAGCATAGTTTAATCTACTTCAGAGTTGGAACTTGCAATTCCATGTGAATGTAGATATGATGCTGTCTTTGGTCCTATATGCATTAACAGGTTAAAAAGAAACCTCTCAAAACCACTAGGATGACTTTAGCTTTCCTGGTAACATCAGCACAATACTGCTGGCATAAAGAGACTACTGGTATCTATTAGAGCAGTAAGAGGATTCTGAACCCATTTAGATGACACAGTGCTTAGAATGATCACTGCTGCCTTCTCCACAGTAATGCTCCTCAGACTGCCACCACACTAGAAAACACTGTGGAAAATATTAGCAGTGCATGTAGGAGCCCCTGACATCATCTATCATCAGTTCGACTGGCATGAACAATCACTAGAGAGTTTAGTCTGTCTTGCCAAAGGACAGAAACAGCTATAAAAGATGGAAGCTGTTAGAAGTCCTCAGGGAATTTTTCCTAGGAATAGTGTTAAAAGGTTTCGTGTAAGACCAAGTCTGTTCTGCTTCATTGTTTCCCACCATTATGTGCTTTTTCCACTTTAGTGACTCAGAACACAAATAGTCCCATGGCTTGGATTAATCTCCCGGCCTCTGCCGAAGTACAGGGGAGGCTGTCACACCTTAAATATGTCCCTGAGAATCTTAGGGAATAATTCTGAAAGTTTCAAGGAATCTAATTAAGCACTATCTAAACTTACTCTAAAAAGCTTTAAACAACAGATTCCTATGGCAAATCTGCAGGCTGGTAACCACATACTGCGAAAAAGCATCTCCTTTTTATTTAACATCGTGCCACCTCTGAAATAGCCCACAAAAATTAATTTAAAAATGACTTACAGATTAAAGTTCACTGACAGAAATCAGCATACTATTAGTACAGCAATCTGGAACACTGTAACATTTCAATCAAACTAAATAATTCTATGAAATCCCAGGAAAGGTGCTGTTTTAAAAAAAAACAAAAACAAACCAACATATCAACCCTGATACAAAATTACATAAAGCATTTAGGATTTTGTGTAAGTTCTTATATGATCTGACCTTTATTACTTAATTAGGCTCAACTAGCTGAGCTTAGATACTAGCTGGGGAACAAATGATGCCTTGCAACACAAAGGAATGTCAAAAATTCTTGATTAAAATGGACTGTCTACACTGGTGTCTTTTTTTTTTTTTTCTCTTTCAAAGGTCATCTTACAGCTTTAGATAAAATTTAAGGCAAATTAACTTGACTTCAAAAAAGCCATCGATTGAGTAAAAGGGAACAGCTGTCGTAAAGAGATTCACTGCTGGCAGGCAGACTAAGACTTGCTTCCAGGTCAGAAGCAGAGTTTGAATTCTAAACCCAGAAATCTCTTTCTTTAATGTATCAGAAAAATATATGAAAAGCCTATTGTTTCAGCATAAAGGAGTACACATAATACCTAAAATTTTTTAGTAATGTTTGCTTTCAAGTAAGCTCTCAGTAAACACTTCCACCCGAGCTAGATAACTTTCACAGCTGTCCCCTGCATGCTAGTAGCTAATGCTCGCACAGGGAACAGAGCTTTAACCTTTAAGGAGATGAAACAAAAGGCTGTAGTGATAGCACGACTACAGATAATTTTCAAGCAAGTCCTCAACACTGAGGTTTATTTTCCTAATGCTACTATCATCCAGGAAGTCGTTAATACAATAATGAGCAGCCATCACCGTGAGTGTGCATAGAATAGCTGAGTTCAAAACAGCAGAGGACAGTAGTGGAAGCCTAGCTGACTGATCAACAAGAATAGACGTGGAAAGAGGAGCGCATTCTTTTGATAAATATGATGTCACATGAAATACCTTCCCTGAAGAAGGTACAAAACAAACTTAGTTACTTATGTATCCACATAAACAAATTTACTGCTTATTATCATTAAAAACAAAACCAAGCTTTAGTGACAGGTCTATTGATCCGTGAGTTTCTTTTTCTCGAGAGATGACAGATTCAGTAAAATATTATCTCCAGGTTTCTTAACCTAGATGTGCTGCTTTTGGACAAATCAGTCTAATAAATCTTACTGTGCATTCTGCTTCGGTTACCCACAAAAAAACTGGAGAATTTAAACTATGATGTGAACGCTTGCTAGTTTGGAAATGACTAGAAAATCTGTTCAAAGCAACATGTGTAGCTATATGGTATTTATGCTGCCTTTTGATTTTTTTACTCTTGCTGTTAACAAAGAATATTCAGAGAGCTGCACAAGACTACTGTCCTCCTGTCAATCAAGGGAACAACTGTAGTACTGGATGTGTTAACTACTTAGTTCTGAAAGAAATAGGTTTATTTCTGCTGAGGTTGTTTTTAACACGGCTACATGACCTACAGAGCAGAGGGCACAGGCAATGGCATTCTGAGGACTACTTCCTTCCTTTTTTTTTTTTTAAGCTCAAATTTAACCAGACTGTTAAAATATTTGTTGAAGTGCTCCGTCTGCCAGGCCCTAGCCCACACTAGACTGATGAGTAACTTGTTTCAGCAGGACTTTTTTTGTGTAATTGCTAGCACAAAGATTGGGTAGGTGGAGCTTTTGAATGTAGCGAAACGTGGATTGCAGCAGGCCTGGCACAGGGTGGCACTCATGCTGCTCACTCATCTAGGGGATAAATAAACTTTAAAGTCTGCATTTGAGTAAGAGCCATAAACAGACTTCAATTATTTTCAAGGTTGCATCATTACTCCGAATTTGATTCTCACTGATGAAATGAAGTTCTAAACAAATATTCTTATTTTATTCATAGATGCTTTTCAATAGTTCCTGAAAAATACATTAGAAGCATTGATCTCAGAGTGAATTTGGCTACAGCAATTATTAACATGGATATTTAAAAATTTATTTACAGAATCTTAGAATGCTTTGGGTCAGAAAGGACCTTTAAAGGTCATAAAGCCCAAATCCTTACATTCTTCTTTCTACACTCGAAGGATACCAGAAAGGAGAATTGACTGGAGAAGAGCTAGAGAATCTCAGTGAGACCAGCTGTGCTGCAGCATTCCTTTAAAACCACAGCATGAATGCACTACAGCAGAAGCTGTGGTAGCAGCAAACCTTAGGGTAGGTAAGATTAACAGTCATGGGCAAGACTTTCTGGCAGAAGTAGTATTTGAGAAAACAGTCAAGCTCTCAGGTATGCAGATACATCCTCAAGTCAGTAAAATTAACTTCAAAACAGAAAGGTAAACTCTAATTGAGAATAACTGCTCTCAACAACTGATTCTGTGCCCAATCGCAGAGAGGTTTACTTCAGATTCAGGTCTGAAAAACCTGGTCAGAATTTTGATGCTTTTCATTTTTTTTTTTCCACAACTGATCATCAGAAGATACCTATGTATGAACCTGTGTATACACTCTGGAAGTAAACTCTGAGATCACAAAAATTCTTTAGAAGGAAATGTCCCAGCTTTCTGAGGATTGCATGTTGAAGAGATAGGGAACAATCAGTCTTCATCTGGCATCACTTTATCATCTTTGATGGTGTTTTGTTGAGGAATTCATCATCTCCTTTTCTACCTAAATATACAAATCTAACTGTTCTCAGTGCTCACACAGGTCACTGTTAGTGAACCACTGACTACGTTTACACAAGATTATTGGTAGCACTAGCTCCAAGTCTTACTTTTGCTGGTTTTCTGAAGGCATTAGCTCCTAACGTCCTGCGGTGATGTGAGAATTCAGGATTCCCTGAAAAAGGCAGTGTTGGGAAATGGAAGGAGAGTTTATAGCTCTCACTTCAAGGTAAAATTTCAAAAATACAATCTGAGTCACATCTGCTTGAGCATCAAAAAGATTGAAACACTCTCCAAAAGCATGTCAAAGTTTATTCAAACTCACAGCTATTTTAAAGCTCTAGATTTTTAAGAGTCTGGATCATCGGTGTAAAGAATGCTGACAACACCTGCCATGGTAGAACTTGCTCTTTTTCTTTCTTCGCCAATCATATTAATTTGCCAGCAACTAAGGAATGAGAGGATCTGATGGGGTACACGCAAATTCTTGAGGCACAGGCAGGTAACATCACATTCCTAACCACTCACGCTGCCTTAGAACAGAGGAATCTCATGTGCAAGTGGAGAAGAGTTTAGTTAATATCTCTGAGTAAGTTTTACTGAAACTGAGATGTATTCATCCATCATTCCTGGAAAAGTTGGCTCTAAATACATCTGTATAACTGTAATGGGAACTACCACCTTCAAGTTGAAGAAAGCTCACGTGGCTGACTGGATTGTATAGCTTTGGTTAACAACATTAACAAACTTTTCCTTGCAGCTCTTCTGAACAAGGACATTGCCCATTGGAAAAATAAACAGTTTTCCTCTATTAGGGCAATCAAAAACTGGAAATGTACACTTGTGAAAACACACTGTATATAAACAGAGTGATGTGGCTTCTATATTGCATAATAGCCTGCTGTCCCCCTTGGTACTATTATTCACTTTTTTTCTTTCTAATATTGAGTTAAAAGTGATAATGCTCTTTTAATATTTAATGAACAGTTTTTATCACAGACAGTAACAAGAAAGTTGTTTGGTTTTTTTTTCCTCTGTATTATCTCTACTGTTACATTTCCTACAAAACTACCATGTGTTGTGGAAGAATGGAGCTTTCATGGTGTTGTGGAAGAATGGAGCTTTCATGGTGTTGCAGTTTAAGTCCAGATGGCAACTAAGCACCACTCAGCCGTTTGCTCATTCCTCTGCCCCTCAGTGGGATAGGGAGGATAACTGCAAGAAAAAGGTAAAAATTCTGGGTTGAGAGATGGACAGTTTCAGTAGGACAACACATGGAGAGAAGAAATAACAGTAAGAGTACTACTAATAAAAGAATCTATGAAATGAGTGACACGCAAGGCAAATGCTCACCATCCAGAGCCCCATGCCCAGCATGTTCCTGAGCCTAGATCCCTCTTCCCTGGCCAGCTCCCCCAGTTATATACCGAGTATTTCCTTGGCTAGTTCAGGTCAGCAGGCCTGGCTCCGCCCCTTTCCAGCTTCTTGTGAGAATTAACTCTATCCCAGCCAAACCCAGGACACATGGCTTCCCCCCCACCACTCCATAAGCATCCTACCCCCCAGAAGAGTATTGATACTGAGGAATGCCCTGAAGTCTGCACTAGGAGTGATACTGTTTAATAATCATCACATGAAATTATGCAAGAAACAATTTAGTAATTTGCAATGAATTTTGCAGTTCCATAAAACCAAAACAAAAATCACTCTGCAAAGTACAGGACAATGTCATCTTCTCAGTCTTAAAGCTAGATGGGGAACAGACTTGCCTTCAAGACATAGCCGTAGGCAAAAGCAGCCTTGAGATTATCTACAGAAGACCTTAAGAAGGCTCAGAACGGCTAAGAAGGTTCCTTCCACTTTTAGTGGTTAGTGGCTCAGACCTGAACTATCCATTGAGTTGGTCATGAAGAGAGCTTCTCAGGGGTTGATACTGGGTCTAGTACTACTCAGTATTCCTTTAAGTCATCCGGGTAACATGATGGAATCAATTTTCACGAAGTTTACAGATGACACCAAACGGCGAGAAGTAGTAGTTAGAATGGACAGATGAGCCACTATTCAAGAGAGACTAGGACAGGCTGGGCCAAAAAGAATTCCATGAGACTTAGCAAAAATAAAAGTCCTGCATCCAGAACAAAATAATGCCAAGCAGCAGCATAAGCTGCTCCATTAGCACTGGACAACAACTGAACACAGAAATCTCTGTGAAATCAGTTCTTCTCCAGCACTTAGAGCTTCCTTTTTCTATGTCAGGACAGCATATACTTCCCCCTTTACAAACAGGGAAATCTACATAAAGAAAAATAAAAAACCACAAACAAAACAAACCCCAACCCCTAGAGGCAAATCAATCAATCAATCTGGAATATTCTTTGACCTGCTAAGTTACCACTAACCCTGCACTCAAGTGCATATGTTAAAAGATATTCTTTCAATACAGAGTGACAAAGCCACATAATTTGCAACATAAACACACACAATCTATTCCAAACACAGAACTGAAGACTGAAGCTACAGGACAGGATTGTGACATCCTGTGGAATTTTTCTTCCTGAACTCAGTGAGTCAAGGCCCTAAAAAAGGGCAAGTATTAGTTAGCTATAGAGCAACAGTTACCTGGAGAGTAAGGTCCAAGCTCACCCACTCTTCTCCAGCTGTAATTTCCTGCCTGTCACAGCTTTACAATCTATGTTACATTTAGGAATTTATACTTTGGTGGCATCACAACAGTCAGGCTTCCTGGTATTCCTTCTTCTCCACAGCTCCTGAAGTGACAATTACCTGCCTATACAAAACCAGGGATCCAGCAACTAATATCTAGCATATTTTCTGGCTTTACTGAAAACTTTTTTACCAATTATTTTGTTTAGACATTTTCTTTGTATTTTCAGATGCTACTCCTTGAAATAAACATGCCATCCCTTTTCCCTTCTCCTCTTATCAAACTCCTTTAAATAGAATTTTGTTTGAGATGCACAGATGAATGGAGTATACTTGGGTACTCCTGCCTATGATACCTAAACAATGCCAGTCTTTCAAACAGCTAGCCCATTTTAGAGCAAATTACTTCAGTCCCACTAAATCCAAAAGAGAACAATCACATAAAACGTAACAGTGAATTAAAAAGCCATCTCATGTGTTGTATACAAACTCCAGATTCCCTACCTACTCTAAATAGATAAGGAACTCCAAGAAGTACACTATTAAGAGAAAGATGCAAGTTTTTTTCGGCATATAGATATAGGTGCAAATAGACCACACATTTCTAACACATGAAACTGCATCAAGAAACTGAATTCCATACATATCTGGCAAAAGTGTTTATATATACAAACTGAAAACCACTTTGAATCTCCACACAGAGTTAGTTATCTGGCAAAAGTGACTCACAGCTAAAATATTCCTATTATGAGAGGTCACAAAGTGCATTTAGGATTTTGAATCAGATCTACTTGTAATTTGCAAATAGCTCTATGCCAGTTCAGCTTGTCACTAGCAGATCACTGCAGCTAAAACAAGCAGTGGCCAAAGAAAGAATAAACCGAGTAACACTAGAAATATGTGAGAGGAACCAGAAAATGCTTTTTATTTCACAAAGAATGTTCTTAAATATACGTTGTTTAAGCCAGCTTTAAAAAACCCCAAACAACTGTCTTCAGGATTTTGTAACAGGTATACACCAGTACAAAATTCAAACATTTTACTTTCATGACATTAAAATATGTCATGCCAAGCCCCAGTGAACAGAAGAATGCTTGATCAGATGCGTGTACTTTTAGTAACTTCCTTCGCTCAACCTTATTAAGATTTGGAAGAACAGTTTTAAAGCCTTTGGTTTTTGTGTTAGCAGTTTAAGCACGCATACAAACAGCTTTCCAGAACACCATCCAAACAAAAATTCACCCAGACATTTTAAAACAGTTTTGTTGTTTAAAAGGCAAAAATGGGAAAGAATTTATTGGACTCATTCTTGTAGCTTTCAAGAATTCACGTGCTCTTCTAAAAACAATACTCTTAATAAAGGAAAATATAGTCAGAAATCCAGAAAACACAAAAGAAAAACAATGATAGAGAATACAATTTTCAAGCCTCAATTTCAAGGAGTGTTTCTGTTGAAACTCTGGTTCGGTGAAACAGTGAAAGTATGTACCATAAGCTGTAATGCAGAGAAATCTTGCCTCACAAGCAATCATGTTAGTTACAAACACTTCCAAATTACTTGAAATTTTTCCACATAACTCATTAACTAGGAAACTGCCCCTCATCGCAGTTAAGTATTTTCTTTTGCTAATTTCAGTCTGTCAAGATGGCTCTCATTTTCAACTAAATTGCTGATGTACGGCATATTCTGGTTGGGTTTTTGTGACTAAGGCCTCGATCCTACCACTTGTTCCTCCAGGCAAGCCTTAATACCTCAGGTAACCACTGATGCCTATCAATGTGCAATCCCATGTGAGATTTAGGCTGCAGCCGTTCAGTAATACAGTGTGCAACTGCAATAGTATTTTTGAAGAAACATCAGAATCCAAACAATTTCTGGTAGTTGTTTTGGGGAAGCATAAAAATATGGATTTTAACAGTTTAGCTGTACTTGTAAGTGTCCTAGTGCAAATTTATGGCACATACTATTCAAATAAACACATCTTTTGTTCCTCAAGCCTCATTTGTTACATCATCCTAAGAAGAAAATAAATTTATGTAATTTAAAAGCTTAAGACACTGTGTCTTAAAAGGATTAAGTAATTAAATCCAAGTTGTACCCCTTACGCACATTACACAAAGTAAAATGTAATTATAAATATGTCCGAATGAAAATCTGTAGTGATTCTAGAAGACTTATGAAAGCTGAAAAATTATTTTTCTTGTTGTGATAGCAGATATTACCACTGACCACTGCTTCATTCTTCAAGCCAAAGTTTTGCTACAAAAATTAGACCAACAGAAGATTCTTTTTGACCTCTAACAGCTCCAGACACTTGTTCTTTTTCCTCTGACTGAATTAAGGATTTTTAGTTGAAACGTGTCCACTGAGGTAAGAAAGAGTTAAAAGGTTATAGAATGTTTCAGCTATGGAGCTATTTCACCTGCCCGCCCGCTTGTTCTGGCTCCTTTGAAGCTTCAAGAAAGGCTCAGATTTTTTTGTTCTGTCTTGTCCTCCAGGCCATACTTAGCACAGCACAGCTCAGTTACTTCTGCTTCAGTTGCATTTTGCTGTACTTCATTTTCCACTTTTTCCTCATTGTTCTTTGTTTGCAGTAATTCTTCATCAGCTTCTTTGTAGCCACACCTTCCTTTCTAACAGGCTCAGCAGGATTGCCTTTTGTTTCCATAGCTACTGGCTTTCCCTCATAGGGTGTGTCCAATTGTCCTTTCACTCCAGTCGTCTGGACACATACAGAGAGAGGAAGGGGGGGAAAAAAAAAAAAAAAAAAATCAACCACAAAAATACCCTTCAATCAGTATCAAGCACAAACATAGACAACTACCTTCAGAGAACCACCTTTTACTTCTTGTCATTCCAGCCAGACTCAAGAGGCCACATCTGGACTGGGCAATGGGCACGGCTTGTGTTCCTACCACCAGTGGGACCTGAGCAATCCTACCTCTTTCTTGCCTAAGTGCCTGAATTTCCTTCTGTCAGAAGTGGAAGTACACGAGGTAATAATTAGGAATTGATGCACAACTGTTTTGCCCTCATATGAAGTCAGGGTGTGGCTAAAACATGTAACTGGGCCTAAACAGCATCCCACAGTCAACTATGCTAGGCAGAGTTAGCACGTGGCTTTTACACGAATGAGTAAATCTATGCTGAAGAAAAAGAACACTTGAAAATTTTCTTAGGAGTGTCATACTACCTCTTCAAAATACATTAAAGTTGAGAGTGGGATTTTGGGGAAATTTTAAAGCATGACATACATCACTTATTCACCAGATTAAATTACAAAGCAGATGAGAGTCTTAAAACATTTCCACAAAATTTCTATCAAAAGAGTCTTTAGATTTAGCTAAATAATTCTTCTTTTCATAATAAATTCTATTCTGTTTTAAAAAAACAACAGCAACATTGGAATGGCCTGCCCAGGGCAGTGGTAGTGTTGCCATCTCTAGGGGCATTTAAATGACATGTGTGCCTGATGCTTAGGGACCTGGTTTAGTGGGGAGCTTGCAGTGTTGGGTCAAAGGTTGGACTAGATGATCTTGAAGGTGTCTTCCAACCAGAGACATTATAAAAAAACCCAAACCAACCAACCAAAAACAAACCACAACCAAAACCAACCCCAACCAAACCAAACAAACAAACCCCAAACAACCTTGAGGTGTTAGTGACTTCTAGGCTACACTCATTTTTACTTATCCAAATGATGCCTGGAAGGAAGATCACATTCAAACATATAAACATTTATTTATTTAGATTTCACTGCGCTCTGAAGAAACGCAAAATATAAATGTTGTGTAATTTGTTTATTTTCAGTAAAAAGGAGTAAGCCACCCACACGCACTTTTTTATGTCTGAGACACAGAGGTTGTGTTTTCTTAAATAAAGGCACTCTAGACAAAGTATATGTGCCTCTGGACAAAACACCACATTATTCTTACTTTAGAAACAGCATTGCATATACATTGTTATGTTTCACTGTATGGGGAACACCACACCAAAGAGAATTTAAATTTCTCTGTCAGGGATTCCAGCTGAATTGCAATAAAAGCGTCCTCAAAGGTGAAGGAGTTCAGAGCAACCAGGTGGTCAACGCAAATTTGTTTGACTGAGCTAACATAGAGGGCCAAATGGAAACCTTATTTTTGCCACAGAGGAATCACTGTTATCACTACATGAGCTTTGCTTAAAATTACAACCAACCAAGAACAGATTGAAGATGCTCCACCTAGCTGCTGAAATCAGGAGTCAATGAATAAAGACAGGAAAGATGTCAGAGTAGGACATGAGGGGACTGAGGAAAGTACTTAAACTTTCAGAAAATGGTAACACTGTTTCATTTTCTGTCTTGCCCTACGATTATCCCACACCTAGTATGTTTTTCATGTGTGTGGTTGATTTTCTTACAACCTTTCTTGCTTACAATGAGATTTTGGGTATCAAATATTACAGTTGAATGCTCATTGCTCCACAGAGGACACATTAATCCAGATCCCTCTCCTCTACCTGGCTACTTAAATTCACTAAGATGGATAGAATTTAACATCTTATACCTCCAAGGCATGTTAGTTTTTGCTAAAATAGCCCAACTGGATCAAGATTTTAAGATCTGGAGAAAGACAGAGGGACAAATAGAGATGAAGGTGGGATTATAAAAACAGGACCAGATTGAAAGGTCCTTCCTGAAACTGTCTGAAGAAAAGGTACATCAAGAAAAAGCACCATTGAGACAAAAATAGAAAATCCTTATAAATGAAAATACGGTATGTTTCAGCTGTACTGCAGGCCTATAAATTGCAAAGCTTTTAATTAAGCCAACTGCTACATTCTTTTTGCTGTCCAAAAGTTATTAGCTCACACTAAGAGGCGAAACTTCACTTTGAAAGAATTTTGCCATCAAAAAAAGTGTTTTTTAAACAAACAAACCCACAAAACACCTACTGCATTGCAGAGAACTGCAATGAGAGCTCAGTGGATTAGAGCCTGACAGCAGAACTCACATTACCTGATTTTGCCTGCCTACAGCTGTGCTGATCATCTCTGCTGCTGTAGTCATTAGAGAGAAAATGGTAAGTCTACAGCCCGAGTCCTACAAGCTAAGAGGCCCATCTTGGTGTGGAGATGCATCTTTACAAAACACTCCCTTTCCCTTTGTTAACAGCACAACGAGCTTAAACACCGTTTTTCCACACTGCAGGTATGGAAAACTGATTAAATGAATCTCACCTGAAATATTTTTCAGGATAAAGGCATTCCTATTCTTGGTAGCAGATCCAGAATTCTGAAGGGTGTCTCTGGCTCCCAAAGCTGAGAGATAGTCATATATCCAAGGGATATAAAAGTGTGATACTGACCTTCCGTTTCCGAATGGCTTTGTGAGGTGCAGGTGGAAAGGTGCATGGAACTCTTCCATGATTCATGTGATAAGGCAAAGGGAGGCTGGGATCTAGTGGCACCCAGGGGACCGAAAGAGTGGCAGGTACAGCAGGCAGATCACAATGAGCCTCATGTAAGTTATATGATGCTCTTGTCATCTTGTCAACAGAGCTCTTGTAGATTGCAACTGATGAATCTCCTGCAGCATGACTCAACAAATAGGAGCCCTCCTGCAAACTAAATAAAGTATATAAAATGTATTACTGAAAATGTTTTTGTTTTGCTTCATTTGATCAGGATACCTACTTAATGCAAAACTAAACCCTCTTTAGATATTTCCTTATCAGTCCCTGTTTTATAAAAAGACTATGGACAAAAAAAGCATAATTAAACCAGACCAAATCATGAAGCTACAGAAATTATGAAGTGTGAGCAAACTTTTCTGTAATTCAGACTAAGAGGCTTCACACAGTGCAAGAAACCTGCTTCACAAAAAACTGAAAGACACGTCCAGACTGCAAGCTTTGAAGTAGCTAAACAAGTAAAGAAAAGGAAGAAGCAGGAGAGAGGTTGCAATGTTGTAAAGATGTGCTGTTGCACATCAAGCTGAGCAGAAGGGAACAAAGAATATTATTTCTACAGATTAAGCAAAAAGACCAACAAATACAGAAGTAAAAAAATTTAATGTCAGCCTACATATATAATATTACAATAATATGAGGCAAATAATATTAAGTTTAACAAGACCAAGCGTGGGTCCTACACTTTGGCCACAGTAACCCCCTGCAGTGCTACAGACTGGGGATGAGCGGCTGGAGAGCGGTCTGGCAGAGAGGGGCCTGGGAGTGCTGGCTGACTGCTGAACATGAGCCAGCAATGTGCTCAGGTGGTACGGAAGGCCAATAGCATCTTGGCCTGTATCAGGAATAGTGTGGCCAGCAGGACCAGGGATGTGATTCTCCCTGTGTATCTGGCACTGGTGAGGCCTCACCTCGAGTACTGGATGCAGTTCTGGGCCTCTCACTTCAAGAAGGCTATGGAGGTGCTGGAGCAGGTCCAGAGGAGAGCGATGAGACTGGTGAAAGGACTGGAGGGAACGTCTTATGAAGAAAGGCTGAGGGAGCTGGGGTTGTTCAGCCTGGAGGAGACTCGGGGGGGGACCTCATCCCTCTCTACAACTACCTGAAGGGAAGCTGTAGTCAGGCGGGGGCTGGGCTCTTCTCCCAGGCACAGGATGGCATGGCCTGAAGCTGTGCCAGGGGAGGTTTAGGTTGGATATCAGGAAGCACTTCCTTGCAGAAAGGGTGACAGAACACTGGAATGGACTGCCCCGGGAGGTGGTGGAGTCACCATCCCTGGAGGTGTTTAAGAAAGACTGGATGTGGTGCTTAGTGACATGCTCTAGCTGATGTCATGGTGTTGGGTCATTGGCTGGACTTGATGATCTTGGAGGTCTATTCCAGCCTCAGAAATTCTGTGACTCAGCTCCATGAGCTGTTGTATCAGCTCAGAAGTGTCCAGTATCTACTCTTGAATGAGTGGTTCATAAAAATCAAAGTTCTTACTCTTTTGCATGATTTACACAAAACCTGTAATCCTAAGCATGTTTTTACACAGTACTGCATTATGCTATGCTAGATCGTAAAGAATATGTAAAATGTTTCATGTATCTGAAGAAATAAAAATCAGAGTAGACAAGCATTCTGCAGAAAAAATAGGATGAGCTGGGTAATGTTGCAAATCAACACAATGAACAACAATGGAGTACTTACTCAGCCACTTTCTTCAAAATGTGGTGAAGTATATTTAATGAATTTGCAGGTCTGCAAAAAAGAAAAAAAGTTACAACAGTAGTAACTTACAAGGCTTGTTAGGGCTTCAAATTCATTGCTAAAAAGCCTACTAAAAATACTCACTTTATCACTCCAAGTTTCTCTCTCAAAATTTCTGAAGAAATCTTTTCTAGCATAATTAGCTTTGATGTAAAAGCATCAATATGTCCTGGAAAAATATTAATTCAGTTAGTACACTAAAAAGGAAAGAGAGCAAATGTAAAAGCATAACTTGCATACATAATGCGCTTTAAAAGGACTAAAAGTTTTGCTCTTTTACAGCATGGAACAGTGGAACATATTTATCAATGTTACACAGTAATGGAAAGTAATACATGCAGCTGCTTTAAGTACAGCCACCTCTACTGGGTTGTCTTTCTAATTAGGGAGATGTCCATGATTCCAGCAAATCTCACATTTTGGGTGGTGTCTGGGATATACAACCTCATTTTGCCATGGCCTTAATTTCATCAGTTTGTGTCCTCTCAAGTTCTCCTGATCCTTATGACTATGCTTCCTCACCAGACAGATCATGAGTTTATTTTTTACAACAAATTTTCTTTTAATGTACTTCATTTTCTATTCTGATGTGTTGTTACATGAACAATTGTGTTATTTAATTTTTTTTTTTCAGAATTCTGTACATTCATCTCAATTTTTTTTTTCTCCTCACCTGAAAAACTGCAGTTTACAATTCAGGCCTTTTTCATAGCAAATCGTTATAAACTATTTGTCTTTGACAGAGGCAGGAGCAACAAATTCAAAGCTCTCCTTGTCATATCTTTAAAATAAAGGTTGACAAGAACAGTTTAGCCCACGTTTACACGTCATAAGCAATAAAGATCATCAGCATAGCTTGTACACCAGTGTGGTGACCATGCCTTACCTTCAGGTTCTCTCTCATGTTGAGGCTTTCCCAGAAATCTGTTCTATTCCAGCTCCCACAAGGAAGATTTGGGAAAGGCAGCATAACAAAGTGGAATTTACTGCCTTACTACAAATCTACTCTCACAGGAAGTGTAAATGCTTCAATTCTACAGTTAAAAGTGCTAAACCCACGTATTTCACATTCCAAGCTAAATGTTAGTAGCAATTTGTTATGTGATAAAGCAAGAACTCTCATTTTAACCATTTTTTAAAAAAATGCACCAGAATAACTCATTTATTTTAAACACTGTTAATTTGTTACCCTTCTTGATACCAGCATTTTGTGCAGGACTAAGCAGCTAGAGTTAATATTCTTTATTGCTGACTAGAAGAAAAGACACCGGAAGGCATTATAAAATAAATAAATAATAATAAAAAAGGTCACATCTGTCTGTGTTGTCCACTCCTATCGGCCTCTCCTCAAATTCAAAACTTCTCAATTTTGAAACTCACTGACAGCATAGCTGGGAAAAAAAAAAACCTATTAACTACTTATACCTGATTTACATTCCCATACCTCAGATTTGAGAAGTGATGGATTGAAAACATTTGATGTTCAGTAAGTTATCCATACAGTAAGTGCTTCTTTCCAATCCACTTTTCAAATAATCTTTTACTTAAAGGCTAATATTATCCTACCCATGTGAAGGTAAACTGTTCTTTTTGCAGTATGTTTTGCTTAGGCAGTTAATATAAATAAATGAATAATGGTCAGGGTAAAATGTTCTCAATCAGCAAAGCTTATCACAGCTTTATTTATTGATTAGATCAAGTACAAGTATCTTATTTGGGAAGCATGTCACAGACATTGCTCCCTTTGCAGATGCAGCATTTCCCGTCCAAGTAGCAAGGGGATTTAAATCAGCAACCAAACAAGATTGCTCTACTAGCAAGAGGAGGACAGAGCCCTTGAGCTTTTTTGACGATAGTATCTCTGCTTTTGTGCAAACAATCACTACCTTAACAACACAGAAAATAAAGAATTCAACTTAATACTACACCTTGCAATTTCTGTAGGAGGCCACTGTTACACTTCTGTTTTCTTTCTTATCTCTTGAGCCGTCAGCACTGCTGAGTCACTGCACTGAGCTATGAGATTCCTCCCTCAGCCACACAGAGCGACACAACACTGAATGAAGAATCCCAGATAATTATGGGGCACTAACCGAGGTTCAAAGAACTTTCCATCCATACTTATTTGGCAACACGAGATTGTTGAGACAGTGAATTAGGTTTTTCTTAAGATTCAAGAACTCCTAAGCAATTTAACACTGAAGTTTGCTACATGCTCAGAACTTCAATTTTTAGAGGTTTCACTTAAGATCTATATAGTCTCAGAACTGCCTGAGCAAGAATGCAAGTTATAGGTTCTGTGTTAGTAACAGATCACAGTTCTCAAACAGTTCTTCCATGCTTTCATGCTGCAGAGTAAATTTAAAGATCAGTAAGTTTACAGCTTCACTATGGTTGATTTAAAAATTCCTTTATGAATGAACATGGTATTTCATTTAAAATAATTCAAATTATAGCACAATCTGAGATGTCAAGTCTGACTTTTTGCTTACACCAAACACATGATAGCAGTAGTCTTACTTGAGGTAGGTTGTCCATAATACAGAGATATTCCCACTATTAAAGAATTGTTCTTGGAGTTTCAGGACAAATCTTTCGGTTGCAAAGAGCCATCTAACTGAATTAGGATGCTTGCAATGCTGTATTTTTCACAGCTCCCCAAGAGTACAAACTGAAAGGCAGAATTTCACAACTGCTTTGCAGTATTTCTCAATGAGAGCAGAAAGAATCCCCAAGTAGACTATGAAAACAGTTTCCTATTAAAAACTGTGGTAGATGATTCATTTACTTCCCCGTATGTCTTTTTACCTACCTCTATTAGAAACTACAGTATCAAAAATCTGTAGTTCCCAATGTGCCTACCTGAACAAATCACACGTTCTGTCAGTAACAAAAGTTTTTACATGGTGACACGCTGAGAGACCAAGACCTTATTTGTAACAGACCTTTTTTTTTTTTTTTTTGAATAGTGGTGGGAGGGGTCCTGCCCCACATGCTGGGAGCACTAATTAACTGTGCAACTGTCCGTGACAACCCACAGTAATCCTGTGCTTTCTCAGGGCACACAAAAGAACCCCTGTGGACCCCAGTGTCTGCTGCTGGAAGAAGCGCATCCAAGAGTTGACAAACATCACTGGAATAAACAGTGCTTCTCAATACCAACAATTTTTACTCCCAAGCACTTGAACAAAGAGAGTGTGTTGGAGGCCAGGCTGTTGAAGCCTTCCAGCTTAGAGCTGTGTGTCCATTTCACAGCTAGCAGGTATCTACCTACACTGAGGAGCCTCTGTATCAGAAGGGGATGGCTGCTCAAGCCAGGATAACTGCAGTACACAGCCAGCTCCCTGCTACACTCCCAAGTGCCTCTATACTAAAGGGTTTTGGCTGGATGAGCTACCTGCAAACTGCTGTGAGGAAGCTGTATGTTGAGAAACCTGTGACTGACAGAAGATTAGACAGATGTGCATTCCTTAAGTTTGTTCACTTTGTAAACAGATCAGCTCTCTCTCTACAGGTTCATTATTTCCTCACTCGAAACTCTGGAAATGTTACTCAAACGTTGATAAAATTTTCTACAGGGGGCTAAATTTCAGTGCAATTCAGTATATTTTTCTGCTCGTTAAAGAAAAAAAAAGAATAAATGCTTCACTGTTGTACATTAAGATATAATTAGAAATGGAGAACTGTGCATAGTTCCTCTGTGAGGATTTTTATTTTCTAGAGAAGGGAAAAACCACAGTAAATATTGCTTTTGAAAATTAGAAACATAATTTTTTAAACATGGACAGCAGACAAAGAGAGATGCAATTGCCAAAACTATTACCTCAGATGTGTTAGATTTCACAAAAACCTTATAATTCTATGATAGGATGCAAAGTTTGTATGTAAAAATCAGGAAAGAGAATATGGCATTTCTGAAATAGTATTCCACTGTGAGCCACCAACAGCAAAAGTGTAATTCAGGCCACAAATGGAAAGGTTAAGCAACCGCAGGCCACAGCTGCTACCATAACAACCATAAGAAAATCCAGATGTTTTTCTACAATAGGACAAGCAGTACAAAGGCCATCCCTTTGACAGGGATGTTTCAAATCATATCACATACTAGGAAATTACATTTCATGGATCAGTTAGATATGGACAATGGAAAATGTGCTTGTTTTGGTTAAGATCATTCAGTGTTCAGTACTCCTGAGGAGTATCATAGCTATGGAAATAAGTTTTCAATTAACTCATGCTATGTGTATTTCTTCCTGTTACGAATTTAATTTCTGAACAGACTGAAAATTATTTCCAGCACTTTAGATATGAGAAATATTGTAGAACATGTACACTGTTTGCAAAGCATGTAATTTCTCTTATTTCCGAATGACAGAATTTGGTTTAGCCCTATCTTGCTTGTTTTCCTCATTCCCTTCTATCATATGTTACTACATGTTATCAGTGTAGAAATAGGAAGATTATTACCTGTTTTCAAAGACAAACAAGTAACATTTGACCTTTTCCCATACTGCAAGCTCAAAGGTCAAGGAACTGGGATCAACTCAGTCTGATCCAATGTTTATCTTCTACTTGGGTATGAAATAAATTAATTTAAAAGTATTTCACAGAATTATCAGATACATTTACATCTCACATTTCATCAAGAAATTTTTTTATCACTCCTGTGATAATTCATGTTGTATATGACTCATTAAAAAAACCAAACACACAAAAAAAGGTATCCTCAAAAACACATGAAGTCATAAAGATTACTAACTTCAGAACACTAAATTCACACTTACAGATACATTTGTCTTTGAAAGGTAAATAAATGCATTTCTTGAAAACAGAAATTGCTGAATGCTATTCATCTCGAACTGAAGTTGAAATATCCTCACTCACCACAAAAGAGAAATTTTAGACTAAGTGTTCATTTAAGATAAACATGAAAAACAAAATTAGAAAGTTAAAAATAAATAAGGACATATGGAATATACCTTCAATAAGAATTTTTCTCTTCTGTTATTCTATGAATATTCAGGCATACATATTTCTTAAGCAAAAATAAATACACGAACTTACCAATATAAAATAAGCATTCAGAATGCAACATACTCTCTGTCCACAACTGACATACTTCACTTTCTGTAAGAGTTTCGACACCGTAATAGGCTTGGTATTCTAGTTTTGGCAACAGGAATATTGGAACGAGCTACAGAAGTGAAGATACAAGAAAAGTCAGCACTTGCAGTCCACAAAATGTCCACAACTGAACTACATTCTGTAGCTGACAATCATCATAGTCTTCAACTACAGCTGAAGCAACAGACATTTCACAGATTTTGTGATGGCTCGTGTTCTGTGAAACCCACAGTACAAACTGAGACTTCAGAGATTCTATACAGAGGAAGGTGAAATGGGAAAAAAGAAAAAAGAAAAAAAAAAAAAGGCAGCACCTAGGCAAGCTAGAAGTAATTTTTCCATGCGACTACATTAATATGAAGTTTGCAGTTCTGTGCTCTACTGCCCTCTGCAGGTATGTAAGGAAAAAAACATTATTACATTTAATTTTTGCTTATTATTAGTGGAATCCTGCCACTTATTGCCCTTGTCAGATTCTCAAAACTAGAGCCTAATGCTTGGACTCTCATTTGAAATCAGAAGCTAACCTTTGTATGTTAACAGGGAGGAAAATATAAGCCTCTTCCCGTGAATGTATTAGTTTCAATTTCAGCAAGAATTTTTAAAAATCAACAGTAGTGCTCAGTTTCTGATTACCAAACTAAGCATCTACTGAGAGGCATTTATAAGAAGTGGATCAATAGCAAAAAGATGGTATTTCTTCCAAATAAGATTCTGAGCACAGAATCTTAGCAAGTAATCAGTTAAAGATCTTCTTTCATTTCAACAAAGCACAAACACCTCATCAAGTATCTGCCTACTGCAATTCTAGTATTGTTGGGAGGGAGATACCACACCAAAATTGTTGGCTGATTCAGAGGACTCCTGACAAAATAAGATATTACTGACGATTCCAGAACAAGCTTTCAGTCTCCTGCTGTTACAAAGAATATTTGGATTACACTCGCATTTAAAGCAAGGTATTCCTTAATACAAATGATTTGCTAACGTGTATACCCTCCTCTTTTCAAGCGGAATGAGCAGGATCTCTTTTTATCTTTAAACGTGTTCTCTGTTGTTCATCCAGTCTCCTATTTCTGCTAAACTAGGTGCAATAGCAAGGCGCAATCTCTAAATCTTGCTTCAAAGTACTTACGATCATGGACGTTCTCAAAGCCTTGGGCCAAAAACCTAACCACTGCATTAACTTTTAAGAATAGTTCAAACTGACATTAGCTTATATGACTATAATTATCCATGCATATTGCTGTAATGCAGTTGTAGTAAAAAAAAAAATAATAAAAAAATGCAGAATCACATTTGCTTATCTTCTATTCAAATAGGTTTAGAGAAGTTGCAAGTTATTCTTCCCTCTCTTCTTAGAGCAAATACTCAAAGACACACACTTAAGAGTTATAATTAAATGTACTAATTGTCTGAACAGAAACACAAATGCTGAGAAAGACTGGGTATCCCAGAGATGCCCATTGAGCACAACTGTTTAAAAAACCAAACCAAACCAAAAAAAGCTAACAGCAAATTCTGTACCTTTTGGGCTTTTTTCTTTTTACGGTATCGGGGCAATGATTTCACTTTCTGCACACTGCAACGCACAAGTAACAACAGATCATTCAAACTGAATAGCTTATAAACAATGTTGCCATCCTGAGGTGCTTTATACTCTGAAGGGTCTTCTTCCAGCAGCTGAAGTTCATTTGGCAGCATTCCTAGAGAAAATAAAACCAGAAAATGACAAGCTTACACATTCTTTACCATGAACCTAATTCTCTATTTTTTTCTCTTGCAGTAGGTTTGTTTAATTTTTAATAGGATGTTTTGTTTGCTAAAATTTTGGGGTGAAAATCGTCTCATTAGGCACAAGAAGTCACCTGCATATTGAAGAAAATAAATAGTAACTTTGGAAAATGTCTGCTATAAATTTTAGGGAGTATATTTTTAAATACTTCCACATATTTTATCCTAATCATTAGCGTTCTTATATGGAGCTGTGAGGTTCAGCTCTTGTAGAAAAGGAGTTCAAAAGCTATTTTTTCAGCCACAGTCACTCATCACAAAGGAGACAAAAATTGTATTTACAATGAATGCCTCTGAGAGCTGCCATCCATTTATCACTTACTGAAATAACTCAAGCCTCAGGTTTGGCTGGTAGCACAAGCCTCTGTTAGCAACTGAGCTTCCATCAAGTTCAATACTAGCATATTCAAAGGAAACACTAAACCTCCAAGTGCAGCTTTGAGGTAGGTTAACAAACGTCCCTGCATCCCTTAGAGAGGTTTTAAAAAAATAAAATATTTAAAATAAACAGGAATAAACTCCAACTTGTTTATTTATCAAAAATGTATCCAGTTCTGTTTTTTTGTCCTGCAGATATGTGGAAATAAGTGTCAAAACTACAACTAAGCATTGCTGTACTGCTATGAATAAATACATTTAACATTAAATTTAGTGTTTAAATGCATCTTTGAATAAAAGTATACTGTGTAAGATATTATTATCATCAAGTGACTAGAAATAATTCCCTGTTAGTACAATATTAACTTAGTTCTGGCTTTCAAAAAAAACCCAAAACCCAAACAAAACAAAAACCAACAAAAAGCCCCCAAACCAATCAAACAAACCAAAACAAACAAAACACACCAAACCAAAAAAAAAAACCAACAAAACAAACCATACATAGAGATTTATCAGCTTGCTATAGAACTTTCAAGTTTTAGAATTATGCTTTCTGTTTTCTCAGTCACACTTCAGCATCCTAGCAATACTGTTTTCACTACCTCTATTGAAAAAAATTAAAATTTCTATTATCAAAACACCTGAATTCCATACTCTGTCTTTTTATGAGAAGGAGTATCATGCTGCACAACCCTTCAAACGAAGGCAGGAGACATGGTCTTTTTAGTGACTACTAAATAGTTTAGTAGGTAAAAAGGCAGGAAGTGGTATCACAATCTGAACTGGAATTAGCTGTGTTAACTGTTTCCACTATAGATTAAGTAATTAATTAAGATTAATTATGTGATCAATTCACAGCTAGTCAGCATATACCAGCAAAACATGTTTTCCCACCAAAAAGTGTCGATTCATTGGAATTAAATGCTTAAGAAAAAAGAGTATCTGTCCTGATGCAACTTGCCTCATTTCCTGTCGATTTACCTAAACACAATAAAGTGCTTCTAATTTCAATTGCACAGAGCTCGAAAGCCACTCAGGCATGCAAAAAAAAGTTCACAGTCCCTAGGATCTTCAAGACTTCTAGTTCTTGGCTGAGGTGTGAGTGTAGCATATGTTCAATTTCCAGCTAACTGCCAGAAAACTTGTGAGAGGTGGGTTACAGGAGTCTTCATTAGTATTCTGGAACAGATTGCTGAGAGCTAAGAAACAAC
The DNA here is from genome assembly GCA_033439905.1 of Ceryle rudis. Lineage (NCBI taxonomy): Eukaryota > Metazoa > Chordata > Aves > Coraciiformes > Cerylidae > Ceryle > Ceryle rudis. Next base: position 27,719 of record JAAGNO010011781.1, read on the forward strand.
AACTGAGCTAGACACTATCAGAACTTAGTCAAATTTCAAGTTTCTTTTCAAGTTGTAATTGTATACTTTGATTACATTTTTCTTCTGCAGAATAATTCCATTTTTGATTAGAAGAAACTATTTTTTCAGACCAGACTACTTGATTCTTCGACTTTGAGGAACTCATTTCACTACCAAATGATTTGTTTTTCCCTGCTTAAAAACCGTATGTATAATAATTTTTTGTTTCTCTAAAGTAAAACAGTATTTCACATTTACCTCTGCAGACAAACAGCTCCCAAAATGCTCCCTTATGTGTGCAAGACATGAATTCCCACACAGAGGTTTTTGTTTGTTCGTTGTTTTTGTCGTTTCATTTGTTTTAAACAAGTCACATCTCTAAATGAACGTAACAGAGGTACTATTAGGATGTTCTTCAGCTGAAGTTAAAATGTTTTTGTTAAATTTTACCAAAGATTTCAAATTTTACTCCTTACACAATAAAGACAATTACTTACTCTTTGGCACTCCCTGAAAAAGCGAAGTCCAAGTATTTCTAGATGAGCTGTTGGGATTTGAGGCAGGAGCTGGCAGAGTTTCTGTGCTGGAGGTCACCAATGGTTTTGGAGACAGATGCACGTGGGCTGGCACAGCATTAGAATTATCACAGCTCACCACTGGCTGCTCATGAGTTTTCTGGGAGGGTGACTTCAGAAGTTCAGTTTGCATTTTCAAAATCTGACCAACAGGATCAAATTCTTTGGACAACTTTCTTTTAGGCTTTCTGAAGGCATTTTTTTCTCGATTCATGATATGTGAGCAATCAGTCAGGTTTGCTAGTGAAACCTGGGTGGGGGAAGGTGATTTGTCAGCCTCTGCTGAGGTATGAGAAACAGTGTTTGGTAGAGGTGTTTTGCAACAGTCAGTGTCTTTACATTCTGTATCAATTATCAAATGCTCTTCGTCTGTGTCACTACTGCATAAAGAAGCGTAAGGCTCACTTTTTTGTGCAGCATCAGGCTCTTTCTTGTAACTAAGAGCATTAGATAGACTATTTAATTTTGTTTCATTGTCCGGCACTTCTTTGGTCATGACATGCTGTGCTTTGTTCAGTCCTACCTCCTCTGAACAAAAGCTTTTAGGAGATGAATTTTCTTCAGGGCTGAAATGTACAATGCCATCTGACGATGGAAGCTGCATGCTGGCACATGCTGGAGCTTCTTGCTCAGAAATGTTTTTCTCTTCTTCATCTCCACTGTTCATGGTGGATGTATTCTTTTTTCCCATTGTTAGGCCATGCAATAATTTTTTAGCAGTGTTACTAACTGTAGGAAAAGTACTTCCCATTTTAGAAGTTCTTGAGAGCTTCACAGTTGCTCCGAAAGTTTCCAGTGCTGTAACATCATCATCAAAGTCCATTCCTGTGTCATCTGGAAGAGGAATCTTCCTGTACTGGTAGGTATCAGAAGACATCTTAACACAGGGGGGAAAAGATAATAATATAAGAAACAGAAAAACACACCAAAATTCAAAACATTAAACACATGAAAAATGTCCTGCTATCCATATTCCTGTGTTTAACATGAAATATCTGAAGTCCTAGGAGTTGAAAGGCCTTTCAAAAGGGAAATGAAGCTCATAGAATTTTTCCCACGTAAACTGATCAAATTACATTTTAATGAAGCAAAAATTAAAGCTGAGATGCCAATGTAATAGAAGCATTTAAAGGAATCAGACAGACATTGTAAAACATGGGGTCTGTAACTCAGCAGTAGGAAAACTGCCAACAGGAAACCTAATTTTTCCTTCATTATCATGGAACAAGTAACTTAGGTATTAGAGGGTTTTGGGTTTGCTTGGTTGTTTTTATGAAGAAATGAAGCTACATACATCCCACTGAAACAGACTGTCTTCAGCTGGCTTGTCCATTGATACATCAGAAACTGAAACGTAAGATGTTTTAGTTGCTAGGTAGTCCATTGGAATTTCATGGAACATTTGGTTCCTCTCTCTCACTGTCATTTCCTTTCTCAGCAGAGGTGAATCAACATAAACCACTTTAGCTGGTTTGCTACCTTTTCAAGAACAGAAAAAGACTGGGTACATATTAAATGAAAGGAAAATAGATTGCTCTATAATTTTAATAATAAATCTTTCGATTTCCAGTTATGATCAAATCCATTCCCCATTCACAGTAAAAGAAATGAAAAATTATCCTCTTAATTACAAACAGAAAATAAAAGTATGTCTGGATACAGTGTGAACTATTAGGATCCTGCAGCAGCAATACAAACCATATTAAGTTAATCATATTTTAAATGCAATTCTAAATAGACAATTTGTAAAATAAGGAACGATGAATTGTAAATTCTTATACTTCATTATGTTATCAAATATATTCTGCTTTCCAAAAAGATCTTTCTTCTTCCTTTGATGAACCGCAAAAATTATTTTATTTTTTCTTTCCTGCCCTTCCCTTCAAGTTTATACTACTTCTCATGAGTAACTATGTCTGGGCTCTGCTGCCCCAGTATTTTGTTTTTACACCTTAACACACTTACATAGAAATCATCCAGAAGTAACAGTGATACCCTGCCCAATATTATACAGAGAGCAAAGTCGCATGGTGATCATAGTATCAATGTTCTGGGATTTATTTTATTTTTTTAGAAGTTATTAACACAGGGAAGGTGGAAAAGGAAGGAGAGGAGAAGGCCTTCAAGAAATGCTAAATACTGCTAAAATTCTGAATGCTTTCTAGGTGTTACCTTTGGATATAAAAATTACATTTTAAAACTATAAAGCTGATATAAAAGGAGTAAGGCATAGCTTTACAGATAAAGTTAATTAATTTCTTGTAAGAAAAGAGCAAAATTTGTATGATTTGTAGATATCTGACAGATTATTTACTATTACCCAGAAGTCTTCTATACAAATTTGTGTGAAATGCATACACTGACATTCCAAGACAACAACCGTTATAAGTACTGATCCTGAAAAGAGCTCCAGTGTATTAAAAATAAAAATAAAAAAAAAGGTAACAAAGGAGGAAATTTCTATTCAAATTAGTGATGAAGTGCTGGACAACTAAAGTATAGCACTCGGTGGAGTTAATCAGTTCATTAATTATTTTTTTGTTGTTGCAATCGGAAAAAGTGATCTCCTTGGACAATCATTATTTATTAATTATTCCATGATGTAAACAGGTCCTTTTAATTCCAGAAAAAGCTTGTTATTTGTTTTCTCATAAAACTTCAACACTTCTCTTTTTTAGCAGTCATTATATCAATAGCAGTTTTTTATATCTATCAATAGCAGTTTTTTATATCTATCAATAGCAGTTTTTTATATCTATCAATA